>PVKV010024354.1:0-24185 GCA_004027835.1 Alouatta palliata | reverse complement strand
ATATTTTTTTTTTTTTTTGCTGTGCAGAAGCTCTGGAGTTTAATTGCATCCCATTTGTCTATTTTGGCTTTTGCTGCCAATGCTTATGGTGTTTTAGTCATGAAGTTCTTGCCCATACCTATGTCCTGAATGGTTTTGCATAGATTTTCTTCTAGGGTTTTTATGGTTTTAGGTCTTATGTTTAAGTCTTTAATCCATCTGGAGTTGATTTTAGTGTAAGGTGTCAGGAAGGGGTCCAGTTTCTGCTTTCTGCCCATGGCTAGCCAGTTTTCCCAACATCATTTATTAAACAGGGAATCCTTTCCCCATTGCTTGTTTTTGTCAGGTTTGTCAAAGATCAGATGGTTGTAGATGTGTGGTGTTGCCTCCGAGGCCTCTGTTCTGTTCCATTGGCTTTTTATGTCTGTTTTGGTACCAGTACCATGCAGTTTTGATTACTGTAGCCTTGTAGTATAGTTTGAAGTCAGGTAGTGTGATGCCTCCAGCTTTGTTCTTTTTGCTTAGAATTGACTTGGCTATGCAGGTTCTCTTTTGGTTCCATACGAAGTTTAAGGTGGTTTTTTCCAGTTCTGTGAAGGTCATTGGTAGTTTGATGGGGATAGCATTGAATCTATAAATTACTTTGGGCAGTGTGGCCATTTTCATGATACTGAGTCTTCCTAACCACGAACATGGAATGTTTCTCCATCTGTTTGTGTCCTCTCTTATTTTGTTGAGCAGTGGTTTGTAGTTCTCCTTGAAGAGGTCCTTTGCATTCTTTGTTAGTTGTATTCCTAGGTATTTTATTCTCTTTGTAGCAATTGTGAATGGCAGTTGGTTTTTGATTTGGCTCTCTTTAAGTCAGTTATTGGTGTATAGGAATGCTTGTGATTTTTGCACATTGATTTTGTATCCTGAGACTTTGCTGAAGTTGCTTATCAGTTTCAGGAGACTTTGGGCTGAGATGATGGGTCTTCTAAATACACAATCATGTGGTCTGCAAATAGAGACAATTTAACTTCCTCCTTTCCTAATTGAATACTCTTTATTTCTTTTTCTTGCCTGATTGTTCTGGATGGAACTTCCAGTACTATATTGAATAGGAGTGGTGAGAGAGGGCATCCTTGTGTAGTGCCAGATTTCAAAGGGAATGCTTCCAGTTTTTGCCCATTCAGTATGATTTTGAAGATGCTTTTATTATTGGTACTCCCAACAGCTGGTTTTAAGCTATGTCTTATGAAAAGATTTTTTAAAGTATACTGCATTAAAATTATCTTTGTACATCAAATTTTGTCACTCTATTGCTGAAAAAGTCTAAATTATTTGTCTTCTGTACCCTACATGGTAGACTTTGAAGACCTGGAGTGTACCTGTATTTTTAACAGCAGTCTATACATCTAACACAGTGATTAGCTCATGATTTACACTCAAACAATGTAAGAAGATGAAAGAATGAATGGTTAAGGGTATATTCCTTCACATATAAATATCATTGTGTGCAAAGCTCCTGAGGCAAGTAGCGTGATGTATTCCTGGACCTGAAGGAAGACCAGTGTATCTGGAATATAGTGGGTGGCAGAATTGTGGCATGAGGTGAGATTATCAACTTTATTTGGTACTTAGAGCCATAATTTTAAAAAATTGGATTTCTTTCACAGTATAAAGAGAAATTATTATGATGTTTTAAGCAGGGGATGACAAAGTCTGTATTTTACAGTGTTTAAATTTGCTGTTCTTGGAGACTGGTTTACATGTAGGCAACAGTGAAACAGGGACAACCCCAGCAGGAGGCTTGTGCAGCACCCAGGGAAGAATATGGTGACTTGGACTCTTGCCATGGTGGTTAGTTGAATAAAAATTAGATTGAAACTGGAAGAAGATAAAATCTGTGCCATTTCTGCAGACGTATAATTCTGGCCTTAAAGTTACATGGGGTAGAAGGTCAAAAGACTTTAGACATGCTATGTGGAAGATGTCTGAGACATTCAATTAGACGTATCAGTTAGGCAGTGGATATGTGAGTTGGTAACTGAGAAAAGAGGTTTTAATTCAAGAAATGAACTTGGTAATTTTTGATATGTAACTACTATTCAAATAGTCATGGGTATATTAATCTGGGAGGCAGTATTGAGAGGGAAACAAGTCTAGGGAAAAAGCTTGAAAAATTAAAACATTTAGGAAATAGAATTTTGCAGAGTCAACAAATCAACTGATGAGGAATAGCTGATGATATAGAGGAAAAGTAGGATTGTGAGTCACTGAGAGTAAGTGGTCAGCCTTGCCTGATGCCACTGAAATATTACTAATTTTGGCAAGAGAAGTTTTAGTGATGTGAATGGGCCAAAATTTGGGCAGGATTTATTAAGTAAGAGAGGAGGATCTAATGGCAGCATATCTAGATTTTCAAAAATTTATCTGAATGATAAGCAGATAATGGTGTAGAAGTATTAGAGACATTTGGGATCACGGGATGACTTTTAAAAGAATGATACATATTAGAGCAATTTGTGTGTTGACAGGAGTTGTCTGGTAGAGAGAGAATGGTTGGTGATTCATCAGAGAGCAGAGATAATGGTAGGGCTTTCAGTGTGGTGTATATGGCAACATCCTAATGAAACAGGGTAAAGTACTTTATCTATGTACTTTATTTTTCAAAAATTTGAAATGATAAAGTTATTAATTCTAAATAGGTGATGTAAAGTATGAATTGTATATTGTACACACTAGAACAACAGCTAAAAAGATTATATAAAGAACTATATAAATGATTATAATAAAAAAGCCAAGAGAAAAATTAAGATGGAAATCTAAAATATATTCATATATCTTAAAAAAGGGCAGGGAATGGAAAACAAGAACCTAAGTGTGTTAGGCAGATTCTAAAGATGTCTTCCCACCTCCCCTCCAAGATACCTGTCCACAGGTTGTTCAGTCAAGCTAATCCGGGTACAGTACTGCTCTGAAGGGGACTCTGCAGATGGAATTAAGTTTGCTTAAAATTGAAGGATTATCCTAGATTTTTTAGGTGAGCCTACTGTAATCACATAATCTCTGAGAAGCATAAGAAAACAGAAGAGACAGTCAGAAAGATGTAGCAGAAAAGGAAGGAAATCAGAGAGAACTGAAGTCTGAGAAGATGTCAACTTGCTGTTGCTGGAGTGGGAAGGGAGGAGAATGCACGTGTGGCCTTGAGGAGCTGAGAGATGCTCCCAGATGACAGCCAAAGAACTAGGACTTCACTCTCTAAATCCAGGGAATTGAATTCTGTGAACACTCTGAATGAGCTTGGGAACTGATCCTTTTCCAGAGTCGCCAGAAAGGAATGCAGCCCTGCTGACACCCCAAGATCAGCGTTGTGAGACTCTAACCAATGAAAACAGCTGAGCCACACTGTGCCTGGACTTCTGACCTATAGGAATTGTGAGATAAACAATGTGTTAAGCCACTAAAATTATCTTTTCTTTTTTTGGAGACTGGGTTTCACACTGTCAAACAGGCTTGAGTGCAGTGGCACGATCACAGCTCACTGCAGCCTTGACCTGCTAGGTTCAAGTACTCCCGCCTCAGCTTCCCAAGTAGCTGGGACTACAGACACATGCCAACATACCCAATTTTTTTTTTTTCTTAGAGACAGGGTTTTCCCATATTGGCCAGGCTGATCTGGAACTTCTGAGCTCAAGTAATTGACCTATCTCTTTTTACCAAAGTGCTGGGATTATAGGCATGAGCCATGGTGCCGATCAAAATTTGTCATTCTTTATTACAGCAGTAATAAAAGCAAATGCAGATATTTGTTCCTGAAATAGGGTGCTTCAGCAACAAATACCTAAAAATGCATGTGTGGCTTTGGAATCAGACTATGGGAAGAGACTGGAAGAATTTTGAGAAGCATCATAGAAAAAGCCTAGATTACCTTGAACAGAACAATAATAGAAATTAAGGATGCTTCTGATGAGGCCTTAAAGGAGAATGAGGAACATGTTACTGGAAACTGGAGGAAGAGGGATGATTGCTATGTGATAAAGAGAGATTAGCAAAATTATGTCTTGTAGTTATGTGGCAAGTAGAACTTTTTAAGTGCTGAACTTGGATATTTACTTGAGATTTCCAAGCAAAATATCAAGGGTATTACCTAGTGTATTTGGCTGCTTGGGCTGCCGTAACAAGACGCCACAGACTGGGTGGAATAAAAACAAATTTATTCCTCACAGTTCTGGAGGCTGGGAAGTCCAAGATCAAGTAGGCAAAGTAGGTTTATCCTGGGGCTGCCATCTTGGCCTGTGGGTGGCCATCATCTTGCTGTGCACTTACATGACCTTTTCTTTGTGTGAGCTGGTGGGGATGGGGAGCTTCCACATGTTTCTTCTTTTGAGGACAGTAATGTTATCAAATCAGGACCCCATCCTTAAGACTTGACTTAACGTTAATTACTTTCTTATTCAAATATACAGCCACACTGGAGGTTAGACCTTCAACATATAACCTTTTTTGGCGGGGGCAAGGAGGAAGAGGCATAAATATTCAGTCCATAACAACTGGTTTCTTGCAGCTTATAGAAATATGTTGAGAGGAAAGAGAGAAACTGAGGGAAAAACCGTCAAACAAAAAGGAGCAAAGACTTAATGATTTTAGAAATTTTCAGTTTACACAGCAAAAGACTAAAATTAAGAGGTTCATTGTCAGCAAAGAATGCACTGGAGAAAAGGCTAAGGATATGATTGTATGGTTCTTCTCTGAAATCTCAGAGAGATGAAAAGATTAGAGTATTTAGTTACATAAAATACTCTTTAAAGAGATTAAGTGTATGACTTACAGAACAGCCTCATTCAAATGAGGGGGCAGGCATCTAGAAATCTGAAGGGTGTTGTCACTTATCAATCTCTGCAAAAGCCAGACGAGAAAGATTATTTAGGAAAAATCTGTAGAAAGGCATCATGTCTAATGGAGTGAAACCCTGTGAAATTAATGCCAAACTCAAAAGACTGTTGTGATTTTTATACCAGTAAAACTTTACTCCCAGAATGGACAGAAGGGGACAGAGGCTGTAAAACGAAATAAGGCTGTTAGATCCCTCAAAGTCTATTGGTAAATAAAACTACTGATAAAACTCTTAGCTGTCAGCAGGTGCCACCTTTCAGGAAAAAGGATGACTCTGAGGGCAGAGTAACATGCTCAGATTATGAAATTTTGAGCCTAAAGGATGGAGCTGCGAGTGACAGAGGAGTTTTCTCAGGCCTTGAAACCTAATGTATTTAGCTGGTCTGTACTCTGTTCTACCGTCCATGTTTCCCATGTTGAAACTGGCATATTTATAACTGACATCCAATACCTGTCTCACAATTGTATGTTAGGAGAAGATAACTTGTGTCTTTAATTTCACAGATCCACAGATAGAGAAAAGTTGTTCCCAGGAGTTATACCCAATGGGTTATTGAACTAAACTCAATTTAGTTGAGAGTTTTTAGACTTTTGAGCAAATGAAATTTAAATGAGATGCTTTGAGTTGTTGCTATAATGGGATGAGACTCATCTTAGTCCTCTTTCTGTTGTTTATACCAGAATACCTGAAACTAAGTAATTTATAAGGAAAAAGAATTTGTTGCTTACAGTTATGGAGGCTGAGAAACTCAAGGTTGAGGAGCCACAAGCGATGAAGGCTTTCTTGCTGATGGAAGCTCTGCAGGGTCCCACGCAGTGCAGGGCCTTACATAGTGAGGTGGCTAATTATGCTAGCTTCAGCTTCTCTTCCTCTTCTTATATATTCCTCAGTCCCACTTTTGTGATAATCCATTAATGAATTAATCCATGAATGGATTAATCTATTCATAAAGATCTGCCTCTTAAAGTCTCCACCTCTTAATACTGTCACATTGGTGATTAAATTTCAATAAGGGTTTTGGAGGGGGAAAACATTCAAAGCATAGCAATACTCTTAGAAATATTGAAAGAAGTATGCAGGTATTTTACATTTAGGAGGGTCTTGAATTTTTGGAGGCTAGAGGGAAGACTGTGGTAGATACAATTCTAATGATATTTCCTCAGGCATCCTCTCCTGGTTATTCAATCAAGTGATAATCCAGGTATATCTGTGAGGGGACTTTTCAGATATGATTAAGATGTAATCAGCTGATATTAAAATAGGAAGATTATCCTGGATTATCTTAATGTACCTACTGTAACTAAATGATCTGGTGCAAATAGAAAAGCAAGGCAAAGAGTTAGAAAAATTCATCAAAAGGGGAAGTAAGAGAGACTGGAAATGTGAGAAAGACCCAAACCACTGTTATTGGAGGGCAAGATGAGGAGAAATGCAGGTAATACAAATATTTGAGAAATGTTCCCAACTAACAGCCAGTGAAGAAACAAGCACCTCAACTCTGTTGATGCAGGGAACTGAATTTTTCCAATGATTTGAAGATTAGAAGCTGATTTTCCCAGAACCTTCACAAAAAAAATGTAGCCCTTGATTTCAGCTAATATCTTGGTTTCAGCCTTATGAAGCTCTAAATAGAGAAACTAGCTGAGTGACACTGTCTCCAGACTTCTGACCCACAGAAACTGTGAAATAATAAATAAGTATTGTTTTAAACTACTCTGCTAATTTGCAATAGCAGTGATAGAAAACTCATACAACTGTATTAGTCTGTTTTCATGTTGCTAATAAAGACATACCCGAGGCTGAGCAATTCACAAAAGAAAGAAGTTTATTGGACTTACAGTTCCATGTGGCTGGGGAAACCTGACAATCATATCAGAAGGTGAAAGGTACATCTCACATTGTGACAGACAAGAGGATAGTGAGAGTCAAGCAAAAGGGGATTATTCTTGTGAAACCAATATAATCTCGTGGTAATTATTCACTACTACAAGAACAGTAGGGGGGGAAACCACTGCCATGATTCCATTATCTCCCATGCAGTCCCTTCCACAACATGTGGGAATTATGGGAGATCAATTTAAGATGAGATTTGGGTGGGGACACAGCCAAACTATATCACCAACAAAACATAAAGGACAAGTAGAAAAGTAACAATAAAATGTCAGGCATAAACCCAGATATATTAATAACTGCATTAAATGAAAATGATCTAACCACACCACTAAAAGGCAGAGATGATGAGACTGGATATAAAGGAAAGATCCAATTATATGCTTTCTACAGGAAACTTAACTGTCATTATATTATTCAGTTAAAAATAGAAGGATGGAAAAAATATGCCATACAAACTCAAATTAAAACAAAAGCTAGGGTGACAATAAAGTCTTCTTTATTTGATATTAATATTGAACCAGGAAAATTATCAGGGACAAGAAGGGATAGATATTACGTAAAAAGGATCAATTTAGCAAGTCAGAACTTTTATGTAGGTTTTTTTGTTTGTTGTTTTATTTACTTATTTTTACAAAAAATTATCAAAAGATATGAAGCAAGAACTGAAGAGAGAGAGAAACACACAATTATATTTGGAGACTTTAGCATTCCCTTTGTCACTTATTGGTAGAACAAAGAGATGAGAAATGAGCAAATATATTCAGAAAATTTGAACATCATCATCAGTCAGCATGCCCAGCTGACATAGAACAGTTACCCAACAACAGCAGAATACACATTCTTTCAATTATGCATGTAACATTCACCAAGATAGAGCACATTGTTTGTAAAAAATATTTAAGTTAAAAAATTGAAATTATTCAAAGTTTACAATAATAGAATTAAAGTAGAAGTTGGCAACAGAAGGGTATGTTGAAAATCTCACATATTTGGAAATATTAAATAATGTATGTAACATATCAATAAATACTCAAATGACCAAAGAAGAAATATTAAAGGATATGAGAAAATATTTTGAACTGAAAGAAAATATATATGCAACATCAAAATATTTGTACTGTTGCTTAAACAGTTCTTAGGGGAGAATTTATAGCATTTATGCTTCTAATAAAAAATTTCTCATATCAATAATTTTAGCCTATAGAATCTGGAAAAGAATAGAAAACCTAAAGCAAACACAAGGAAGGAAATCATAAAGATCAGAGCAAAAGCCATTTAAGCTTAAAAGAGACAAACATTAGAGAAAAATCAATGAAACCAAAAACTGATTCTTTGGGAACAAAATCAATAACATTGCTAAACTTCTAGCCAGATTGACCAAGTGAAAAATAAAGAACACACAGATTACAAATACCAGGAATGAAAAGAGAGGATGTAATTACTAATATTAGCATCACAAAAATGGAAAACTATGAAAGTTATATGTACGTAAATTTGACAGACTAGATGAAATAGACAAATTCTTTGAAGGATTTAAACTACAATAACTTACTCATAAAGAAATGATAACCTGAATAGCCTACACCTATTAAATAAATTGAATTACTGTTTAAAATCTTTCAAGCAGAGAAAATGTCAGGTGCAGGAGGGTTGGGATTAGGGTAAGGAATTGGAGTGATAAAAATAATGGGCCGATGAGGTCTGGGCAGTCTGTGATGTAGTGCTGAAACATAGGGGAATCTTAGACTCAGACTGCTGGCAGGAATAGAATGGAACCCTTAATAAAAAGTCTGCCTTGGTCATAATTGGCCAATGTACAGCTAATGCCAGTTATTATCCTCATATAGACAGTTAATGCCATGGGCAGTGAATGTGGTCAGTGGCTACATTCAAGAAGGTCTAGGTGATCTTTGAAGAAGAGAAAGTGTCTGAAGAGGATATGTTATGTTAAAAAGAAAGTTCTATATTATGTGTGTTACCCTAGTGAAACAGTACTTATGTGGAGGAGAAGAATTTTGACTAAGCTGTGTATGACTTAAGGTTTGGTGCTACTGGTAGTAGAGACAGTTCTTGTGGGACTGAGTGCTTTCATAAGCTCCCTACTCAGCCACTGTGTTCGACACTGGAATGAAGTTTTCCAGGCAACGAATGTAAACATCTGCTATATTCCAGAACTCTATTGTAATCATTGATCCATTTTTACTAAGTTAATCAAATTTTAGTTGTTGATGCATTTTCTTTCTTTTTATAGCAATGTTGTTGATCTTAGAAGAGCACACAGTGCTAGAGCACTGCTAATCGACTTGTACCATGCTTTATGTGACATTGTACTTATTTTTACCCTTTTGTTATAAATCTGAACAACTGCTCTGTTATATTTTATGTTGAGAACTCTGAAGAAATAGAAATAAAAAGCTGACTTTTTGGAATTACAAATAGTACCTGTAGTGCAAATATTTCCCATGTGATTCAAAATGGAGAATTTCTGCTCACCAGATTATTCTTACAAACTCCACAATTTTGGCCAAGTCAAGGAAAATGTGAAATGATGCTCTTCTAAATATGGAAAATACTAAAGGATTATACTAAATTTCCACAGTGCTTTATAGGTCCTTGTCCATATTGTTGACCTATTAAAATTATGAAATATTATGGATCAATATAACCTTTAAACATTTTTGTACAACTTCTAGAAAGCATATGGAACATTAAATGCTATTGTATTCCGGTTTTGAAGAAAACTTCCTTGGGGGCTAAATTGTGCATTAACTCTAATGTTTTAAACAATGGTTTGAGTAGTTATGGGATAAAGTGGACAGGGAAGGAAAGCGTGGGTTTTAAATATTGTCGGTTTATGAACTGGGACCTCTCACTTAACAATTTCCCTTGCATTTCACAGATTTATTTTGAAGATTGATGAGAATGGATGGATTCAAAAGTTTGAAATATAAATAAAGAAATGAAGTTATCATCCCAGAATAGTGCACACCTTCTAAGTACACCAATAGTTACTGTTTTCATGATTCTAATGTATTGGTAGTCAGTGGAAGGCATGAAAGAATTGGCACTGCCAAAATACTCATTCATTCATTATATTTCATATTATTGGTGGCTGGGGGATAATCAATGTTTTCAGAAGTTAAAACAAACAAATAAATAAATGAATGAATGAATGTCATTTTTCCTTCAAATTGTAACGGACAAAGTATCCCCTTCTAAAGAGCATGAATGAGTTTCAAAAGAAAACTTGATGTGCTATATAGATTTCATTGCTGACATTTTTTGCTTCAACTTCCAATGTTACTTATGTAAGTTTTCTTAATTGTAATCCTGGTGGATTCAAACATTTTTTGGCAGATATTTTCAAACATAAAACAAATCTAAAGATATAAAATCAAAATGAAGATCAAAATAAGATGTTAAAGCAGTTGTTGCCTGTTGAAGGCATAATACATCAAGTATTAGGATGGACATCCTGGTTATTCGAGTGCCACGGTGAAAGGATAAGTGATTTCAACATGTTGAAACTAAACTATGGCTTTAGGTCATGTGTGGGAGGCAGGTCCAGGTGAGTGTGTATAGTATTTGTCCTTTGGTATTTATTGTTATGGTTGAGGTTCTTGTCCAAGCTGCAGTTTTCAGGAACCGTGAGGTACAGCCAGATGGACAGCCTGTGCTTCCACATGCTGCAGCTCCCCCATGCTTCCCTCTCCATCTGGAGTCTGGTGGACTTTGCCAACATTGCAGCACCAGGAACTAATTTCTACCTGCCTCTCCTCGCCTATGTTCTCTTGATGGAGCATCTATTTATATATCACCTCATGCTGCAGCACCCGACTGCTTTTGTTGTTGCTTTCCATTTGCAGAGATGTTAACTGCAGTGGTATTTCTTCTTCATTAAAAAAAAAAAAAAAAAGAAAGAAAGAAACACCTTTGAGATAGGTCATACATTTGCTTTGTCATATATATATTTTTTGTGTGTACAAATGAAGAGAGTGAATTTCACTCAGTCTAGTCAAGGACAAAATGCCATTTACACACCTCTTTATTTAACATTAAGAGTAATTTTCTTTAAATCTCATTTTGCTAATTTTTTTTTTGATTCAGATTACTTTATAAACAGGGAAAACAACAACCCTCTCCAGGCCCCCATAACCACTATTCCACTCTCTACTTCTATTAGATCGACTTAGATGTGGCTCACACCTGTAATCCCAGGGAGGCTGGGATTAGGAGGATGAGGTGGGTGGATCACAAGGTCAGAAGTTTGAGACCGGCCTGGGCAACATAATGAACGCTGTCTCTACTAAAAATATAAAAATTAGTTGGGTGTGGTGGTACACGCCTGTAATCCCAGCTACTTGGGAAACTGAGGCAGGAGAATCACTTGAACCCAGGAGCTGGAGGCTGCAGTGAGCTGAGATCAAACTACTGCACTCCAGCCTGGGCAAAAGAGCAAAACTTCGTCAAAAAAAAAAAAAAAAAATCCTGATTCTTTTTCTCCCATATAAATAATTTTATCTTTTTATTTATTTTTTATTTTTTTATTTTTATTTTTTATTGCATTTTAGGTTTGGGGGTACATGTGAAGAACATGCAAGATTGTTGCATAGGTACACACATGGCAGTGTGATTTGCTGCCTTCCTCCCCATCACCTATATCTGGTATTTCTCCCCATGCTATCCATCCCCAACTCCCCACTCCCCGCTGTCCCTCCCCTTTTTCCCCTCTACAGACCCCAGTGTGAGATGCTCCCCTCACTGTGTCCACGTGTTCGCCTTGTTCAACACCCACCTATGAGTGAGAACATGCGTGTTTGATTTTCTGTTCTTGTGTCAGTTTGTTGAGAATGATGGTTTCCAGATTCATCCATGTCCCTGCAAAGGACATGAACTCATCCCTTTTTTATGACTGAATAGTATTCCATGGTGCATATATGCCATACTTTCCTTATCTAGTCTATCATTGATGGGCATTTGGGTTGGTTCCAAGTCTTTGGTATTGCAAACAGTGCCACAATAAACATACGTGTGCATGTGTCTTTATAGTAGAGTGATTTATAATGCTTTGGGTATACATTCAGTAATGGGATTGCTGGGTCAAATGGTATTTCTAGTTCTAGATTCTTGAGGAATTGCCACACCATCTTCAATGATTGAACTAATTTACACACCCACCAACAGTGTAAAACTGTTCCTATTTTTCCACATCCTCTCCAGCATCTGTTGTTTCCTGACTTTTTAATGAACACCACTCTAACTGGCATGAGATGGCATTTCATTGTGGTTTTGATTTGCATTTTTCTAATGACCAGTGATGATGAACATTTTTTCATATGTCTTTTGGCTGCATAAACATCTTCTTTTGAGAAGTGTCTGTTCACATCCTTGGCTCACTGTTTGATGGGGTTGTTTATTTTTTTCTTGTAAATTTGTTTTAGTTCTTTGTAGATTCTGGATATTAGCCCTTTGTCAGATGGATATATTGCAGAAATTCTCTCCCATTCTGTAGTTTGCCTGTTCACTCTGATGATAGTTTCTTTTGCTATGCAGAAGCTCTTTAGTTTAATTAGATCCCGTTTGTCAGTTTTTGCTTTTGTTGCCATTGCTTTTGGTCTTTTGTAATTTTTTAAGGGAGATAGTGTTTCTCAAATGAAATAATGTGAATGTTAGCATTTTATAAGTCAAATTATAATTGAATTGGAGAAACATAGGTTCTAAACCCAGGAAGGGATCCTGTGGCAAAATCTCTTGTAATAAACAGTGATAGTATTTTCTTATGCTTTTACTTTTTAAAAGTGATTTTTGTTTTCAAACATTGGTGCTCACCTAATTTATTTCTTTCTTTTCAATTCTACTCTGATAGCTGAATTCCTAATTTGGTTATTATCTTACTGTTTTTACCTTTAAACTCAAGATTTACTTTTATTGTGTCTTTTTTGAGATCTTTAATACCTCAAATAATGGCTGGCTTCTTTCAAATATTCACTAAAGAGCTAGATATCAGAATATTGTCAAGGGCTATACAACATTACTCAATAATAAGGAGGGAAGCAAAAGGATATAGGAAGAGGAGGATTTTAAGAATATTTTTGGGTGAGATTAACTATAACTATTTGTCTGAAATACCCAGAACACCTACACACTTGAGAGGAGTAGAAAGGATAATACATTTAAAAGATGTAAGCAGGTTCTCCAAAAGGAAGATTTTTTTTTTTAAGATTCTGGAAAATACTGATGTACTTATAAAAAGATAAATGGAAAAAAATATGACCACAAACTTAATAATAGTGCTAGGGAAAGAACACAGTAAAAGACAGCATTAGGAGTGTGACATCAAAAGAAGAAAATAACTGGATTTGGGGTTCTTCTTCATGGCTCTGTGTCCTCTGCTTTTGGATGCCTATGTAACTTTGCCAGTTCTCTCTTGCCCTGTGACCTGCAGGTATTGGGAGAGCCACAGCTAAGATATCAGGATGCCCTGGAAAACAGAAAATTCACACATTGCCTATGAAACCCAAGGCAGGAATCTATCTGAAAACAAATATCCCATACAGAGCCTTGGCCCTCTGAAAGCATCTAGAAACAAAGCCAATTGACTATACTCAGTATAAACTATGGTCAAATCCCAAAATGAAATCCGAGCTATCACACTAGCTTCCCAGCAATGATTCCTAACCAGATTGAAATGGCTGAATGATAGACAGAATTCAGAATCTAAATGACAAGGAAGCTCAACAAGATTCGGGAGAGAGTTGAAATATAATCCATGTAAGCCAGTAAAACGATACAGGAGTTGAAAGACAACATAACCATCTTAAGAAGAATCAGTTAAACTCTGTAATTGAAAATTTCATTGCAGGATTTTCATAATAGAGATGAAACCAGTAACAACAGAATACAGCAAACTGAGAAAAGAATGTGAGAGCTTGCAGACCAGTCCTTCAAATCAACCCAATCAGACCAAAAATAAAAGTAAAATAAAGACAAAAAGAAAGAAAAAGTAAATTAAATATGAACAAAATTTTCAAGAAATATAAGATGTAAAGAGCCCAAACCTATGACTTATTAGCATTTGTAAGAGATAAGAGAGAGGAAGCAACTTGGAAAAAAATATTTGTGGATATAGTCCATGAAAATTTCCCTAGTCTAACTAGAGGGGGCAGTATGCAAATTCAATAAATTCAGAAAACTCGTGGGGGATATTAGATAAAATGATTAACTCCAAGTCATCAGATTCTCCATGGTCAGTGTGAAAGAAAAAGTTCTTAAAGGCAGCTAGAGAAAAGGGGCAGGTTATTTACAAAAGGAAATCCATAAGGTTAATAGCAGACTTCTCAACAGAAACTCTGCAAGCTAGAAGAGACTGGGGACCTATATTCAGCATCCTTATTGAAAGAAATTTCAACCAAGAATTTCATGTGTTGCCAAACTAAGTTTTGTAAGTGAAAGAAAAATAAAATCCTTTCCAGAAAATTAATGCTGTGGGAGTTTGATACCACCAGACCAGCCTTACAAGAGGTCTTTAAGGGAATTCTAAATATGGAAATGAAAGAACAATACCTGATACCACAAAAACACACTGAAGTACATCACACATGGACCCTATAAAGCAGCTACACAATCACATCTACAAAACAACTAGCTAGCAACACAAGGACAGGATAAAAACCTCAAATATCAGTATTAATCTTAAATGCAAACAGTCTAAACACTCCACTTAAAAGGTACAGAGTGGCAAGTTAGACAAAAAAATAAGACTCAACCAATTTCTGTCTTCAAGACACCCATCTCACATGTAATGACACCCACAGGCTCAAAGTAAAGAGATGGAGAACCATCTATCAGGCAAATGGAAATTAAAAAATTGCAGTGGTTGTTATTCTTATATTAGATAAAACAGACTTTAAACTAACAGTAGTCAATAAGGACAAAAAAGGGCATTACATAATGATAAAGGATTCAGTTCAACAAGAAGACTTTAGTATCCTAAATATATATGCATCCAATATCGGAACACCCAGATTCATAAAATAAGTACTTCTAGATCTATGAAAAAAGATAGCCACACAATAATAGTGGGGAACTTCAGCACCCCACTAACAACTTCAGACAGATCATTGAGGCAGAATATCAATAAAGAAATTTTAACTCAGCACTTGACCAGTTGCACCTAATAGACATCTATAGAATATTCCTATCAACAACTAAAGAATATATGTTCCTCTCATCTCCAAATGAAACATACTCGAAGATCAACCACATACTTGGCCATAAAACAAGTCTCAATAAAATTTTAAAAATTAAAATAATAAGCATACTCTTGGACCACAATGCAATGAAAATAGAAACCAATAACAGGAATATTTTTCAAAACCACCCTATTGCATGGAAATTAAACAACTTGCTTCTGAATGACTTAGATGAAACACACAATTAAGGGAGAAATGAAAAAGTTATTTGAAATTAATGAAAACAGGAACACAACATACCTAAGTCTTCGAGATGCAGCAAAAGCTGTGTTAATATGAAAGTTTATGGTGCTAAAAACTTATATCAAGAAATTAGAAATATCTCAAATGAGTGATCTAACATCACACCAGAGGAACTAGAGAAACAAGAACAAACCAGCCCAAAATGAAGCAGAAGAAAAGAAACAACTAAATTCAGAGCAGAGCTGAATGAAATGGAGATGCAAAAATCCATACAAAAGATTAACAAAATCAAACTTGGTTGTTTGAAGGAATAAACAAAATTGATAGCTCACTAGTTAGATTAACAAATAGAAAGAAGATTCAAAATAAGCCCAATTAGAAATGACAAAGATGATATTGTAACATATCCCATGGAAATACAATTATGAAAGCTCTATGTTCACAAATTAGAAAACGTAGTGGAAACACACAACCTCCCAAGAATGAACCAGAAAGAAATTGAAATCCTGAACAAACCAATAATGAATTGTGAAATTGAATCAATAGAAAAACAAACAAACAAACAAACCTGTAAACAAACACACAAAAACCGTGGAATAGATGAATTTACAGAAAAATTCTACCAGATGTACAAATAACTGGTACCAGTCCTACTGAAACTATTCCAAAATGTCAGGAAGGAGGGACTCCTTCCTAACTCATTCTAAGAAACAAGCATTATCCTGATACCAAAATCTGGCAGAGACACAATGAAAAAAGAAGACTTCAGGGCAATATCCCTGATGAACATAGATGCAAAAATTCTCAACAAAATATTAGCAAACCAAATCCAGCAACACATCAAAAAGTTAATTCACCACAATCAAATAGGTTTTATTCCTGGGACGCAAAGTTGTTTCAGTGTTTTCAAATCAATAAATGTGATTCACTACATAAACACAATTAAAAAATATGTATGATCATCTCAATAGATACAGAAAAGGCTCTTTTATGTAATCCAGCCTCCCTTCAAGATAAAAGCCCTCAACAAACTAGGCATCGAAGAAACGTATCTCAAAATAATGAGAACATCTCTGACAAACCCACAGCCAACATAGTAGTAAATAGGCCAAAACTGGAAGCCATCCCCTTGAGAACTGGAACAAGACAAGCATGCCCACTGTCACCATTCCTGTTGAACATAGTACTGGAGTTTCTAGCTAGAGCAATCAGGCAAGAGAAAGAAATAACAAGCATCTAAGTGGGAAATGAAGTCAAACTATCCTCTTCACTGACAGTATGATTCAGTAGAAGGCTGTAAAGATCCCACCAAATGGCTCCTACAACTGATAAATGACTTCAGTAAAATTTCAGGATACAAAACCGCCATACAAAAATCAGTAGCATTTTTATTCACTAACAATGTTCAAACTGAGCCAAATCAAGAACATGATTCCATTTACATTAGCCACAGAAAGAATAAAATATCTAGAAATACATCTAACCAAGGAGGTGAAAAATCTCTACAAGAAGAACTACAAAATACAGTTTAAAGAAATCAGAAATGACACATATGAATGGAAAAACCTTCTGTGCACATGATTGGAAGGATCAATATTCTTAAAATGGCCTTCTGCCCAAAGTAATTTACAGATTCAGCATGATTCCTGTCATACTACCAATGTCATTTTTCACTAGATTAGAAAAAACTATTCTAAAGTTCATATGGAATCACAAAAGTGCCTAAGTAGTTAAAACAATTCTAACCAAAAAGAACACAGCCAGAGGTATCACATTACCTGACTTTGAACTATACTGCAAGGGCACAGTAACCAAAATAGCATAGTACTGGGGCAAAAGCAGACACATAGACCAATAGAACAGAGCAGAGAACCCAGAAACAAAACTGCATACCTACAACCATCTAATCTTCAACAAACTTGGCAAAAATAAGCAGAGGGGAAAGGACACCTTATTAAATAAATAGTGTGTGGTAACTGGCTAGCCATATGCAGAAGAATGAAACTCGACCTCTACCTGTCACCGTATACAGAAATTAACTCAAGATGGATAAAAGAATTAAGTGTAAGACCTCAAACTATAAAACTACTGGGAGAAAAACTAGGAAATGTCCTTCCTGACATTGGCAAAAAATTTATGTTTAAGTTCTAAAAAAAAAAAAAAACTGCAATAAAAACAAAAATTAATAAGTCATGTCTAATCAAATTGAAGAGCTTCTAAACAACAAGAGAATCTGCCAACAGTGTAAACAAGCAGCTTATGAAGTGGGAGAAAATATTTGCAAACTGTACGTCTTAAAAAGGCCTAATATCCAGAATGTATAAGGAACTTAAATCCACAATCAAAAAATAAATAACTGCATTAAAATGTGGGCAAAGGACATTAACAGATACTTCTTAAAAGAATACATACAAATGGTGAACAAACATATGAAAAAATTCTCAACATCACTGATCATTAGAAATGGGAAATCAAAACCACAGTGAGACACCATCTTACAGCAGTCAGAATGGCTTTTGTTAAAAAGTCAAATAATAACAGATGTTGGCAGGGCTTGCAGAGACAATGAAACCCTTACACGCTGTTGGTGAGAATGTGTTAGTTCAGCCACTGTGGAGAACAGTTTGGAGCTTTCTCGAAGAATTGAGAGTTAAATTACCATGTGACCCAGCAATCCTATTACTGGTATATACCCAAAGGAAAATAAATTGATCTAGCAGACATAAGCACCCATATGTTAATTGCAGCACTATTTACAGTAGCAAAGTAATGGAATCAACCCAGGTGCTCATCAATGGTGGATTGGAAAAACATAATATGGTACATATACACCATGGAATACACACACAGTCCTAAAATAAGAATGAAATTATGTCCTCTGCAATAACATGGATGCAGCTGGAGGCTATTATCCTAAGGCAACAAACACAGGAACAGAAAACTAAATATGAAATGCTCTCATTGAGGTCAGGAGTTTGAGACCAGCCTGGTCAATATGGTGAAAACACATCTCCCTAAAAATACAAAAATTAGCTAGGCATGGTGGCATGCACCTGTAATCCCAGCTACTTGGGAGGCTGAGGTATGAGAATCGCTTGAACCTGGGAGTCAGAGGATGCAGTGAGCCAAGATCATGCCATTGTACTCCAGTTTGGGTGATAGAGTGAGAGTCTGTCTAAAAAAAGCAGTAGCTAAACATTAGGTAGTCATGAACATAAAGATGAGAACAATAGATACTGGGGAATACAAGAGGGAGAGGGAAAGAGATAGGCAAAAAAATGGAAAACTGTCTGTTGGTTACTATGCTAACTTCTCAGGAGTTCTGTCGTAATTTAAACCTCAGCCTCATGCAATATACTTTTGTAACATACCTGCACATGTTCCCCCATCCCCCCAACCAGAATCTAAAATAAAAGTTGAACAAAAAAAAGAAAAACTGTTGATTTGGAGAATCTAGGTTTTCAAGATTCCATATTCTTGAACAAAGGCTGAAATGAGCAAATATTTGGATTTTCATGATGGTATTTTCGGTATTTTATGCTTTTCATATACCTTTTTTTCTTTCTATGTCAGTTAAGTGGGGGAGAGTATATTCTCCTTACAGTTTGGATAATGTTGAATTTAAGTGCTGTAATTTTAAGATTTTTTAATTGAGAATTGAAGAATACTAAATTAACAAGAAAAGATAATCCAGGGGAAGGAAATAAATACACAGAAGTTTTGGAAGACTGAAAGGGTCATAATTGTCTATAATTTATCATAAACTGTGAGGAGTACAAGTGATGCTCAGTAGATAAAACACTCTAGCTTCACCCAATAGGATAGATGAGAACATGTTTCCAGTGATGGTGCTCAGGTTTACAGATGCAGAGCAGGTGTGCTTGGCTCAGCATGGACCTGATGAAGTGTAAATGTGTGGCTGGGGAGAAATGGAAGAATGGAAGACATGGAGATATCAGTCCAGCTGCACATCATTAAAAATTTCAGCAATTACTGAAATAACACGTGTTAAACTATATCTTCGTTGAGAGGTGTGTTTTATTATCTCCTACGGCAAATCTCCTATATGGCATGCTGTATACTAGAATCTCAAAATTTTAGCGTAAATTTGCAGAGTTTCATTAAAATTTTGCTACCTAATAGGGAGACATATCTTAGCATACACATTAAAATTAATTAAGTGCTACAAAAGAAAGATATTAGGAAAGTTGTCATGGTTAAATACTTGGAATCAGACTGTCTGGGTTTGAATCTGTTCCATGATTTGCTGGCTGAATTTCTCTGAGATTCAATATTTTCATCAGTTTTTCAAAATCAGGGAAAAATGACTGAATGATTTAATGGGCTGTTGAGCAAAATTATTTGTACCATATTAACTTTGGTGCTAGTTACACATAGTATGTTAGTTATGAGGACAATTATGTATAAAATGTTATGAAAGCAACATTGTGATGTACCAGCTGCAAGGTATCAAAACTTAATACCTCTATGTATGCTTGTGTGTGACTGCATGTGTTTGGGCGTGTTGCACCTGAGTTTTGACTTTAAATTCATCATGCAGATCTAGGTTTCTCCAGCCTTGATGTTTGAGATGTAACTCTGGAGAGTCATTAAATCTCTCTCATATTTAGTTTCATATGTTGTAATTCCTACCTCCGAGGATTGTTATATGGGTATTAAAGATACTTTCCAAAAGTACAGTCAAGGCCAGGTACAACAACTCATGCTTGTAATCCCAGCATGTTCGGCGGCAGAGGTGGGAGGCTAGCTTGAGGCTGGGAGCCAGCAGTTCAAGACTAGACTTGGAAACAATAAGAGACCTTGTCTCTACAGAAAAAAAACCCCAAACTTCTTCCCCTCAAAACAAAAACCACCACCAATTAGATGGGCATGATGGCACATAACTGTAGACCTAGCTATTCAGGAGGCTATGGCGGGAGGATTGCTTAACCCCAGGCGTTAGAAGTTAGAGTGAGCCATGATCACACCACTGCACTCCAGACTGGGTGACAGAGCAAGACCCTGTCTCAAAAATAAATAAACAAACAAATAAATATATAAACAAATGCAATAAAAATAAATAGGAACACCTATCTTAATTACCTGTGTATAATTTTGAGCAGTTATATACTTTTAATACATGAAATTATGCTGATTGATGTTATCTGGTTATGTTCAAATCATTTAGATTTCTAAAACTGCATTTTTAGCCTGTCCTGTTTCTATGTTAAATTAGAATAATTAAAATCTAAATATAGGTATATCATATTGGGATACTATTTAGACTCTGAAAAGACATAATATGTTTCTTTGTAGATAAATCTGGATAATTTTTGATGAGGCTATATTTACCTTAAAAACCCTACATAAAAAATATCTCCTTACAAAATGTTTTATATCAACACCATTTTACTCTACAGTCAGATTTAGAGCTATTTCAACCCTATTGAGCACAGCTTTGAATTTTCTAATAAATGTAAGACTTCAACATCCAACACAAATCTATGTCACAAAACCCTGTGTTAAATTGGGCACTTTATTTCTTGTAATTTCTATCAGAGCCTTATGGATTCTTTCTTAGCATAGTGTTTTCAATAAACTTACTTATCTGCTGTACTGACCTACATCATATTGAGTCTGAGAACTAGAAAAGGACTGGGAAAAGGTTTTGGAGGTAAATAGCAATGGCTGGGAAGAAGTGACCCGACATGATCAGGGTAGGAGACAGGAACCTTCATGTCAACACAGATACGTATTCCTGCAGTTTCCAATAATGTTCACATTGCCTACAATGAGTCACTGAGAAAGAATGTTAACATTCGCTATTTATGAAGACAAGCACATGTATCTTCTACTAATACTTTACTATATTGCCATCTAAGAATTTGATGTGGAATGCTCACTTACCTGGAATCCTAGCGCACATGATAGTGTTTAGAGTGGTAGCATGAAGGATATTGAATTGAACTTGGAAAATACAGGGATTAGAGGATCACAGGCAATCAACCTGAATAAAGACAAAAGGGTAGAACAAAGCCATGGTCACTGGATGACTGGAAAGCTGACAAGACTGAAGCAACAGATCAAACCAAACTTTGAGGGATGGGGACCTCTTAACTTTATAGAAATCTCCCAGCATTCTACTTAGAACACAGATTTTTGGGTTCTGTCTTCAGAGAATATGTCCCAATGGCAAGAGGTTAGGCTCAGGTATCACCATTTTTTTCTAACTTTTCATTTAATTCTAATGTTCACGCTCTGAGAAATATTACCAGGGAAGATGGAGATATTTGTCGGTGATTTTGCAAAAGAGTGATGTTAAAAGCGTTCCAGAAAGATTAATCTGGTGTGGAGTGGCATGCCAGAGGCCAGTATGTAAGCTACTAATTAGTTCAGCTCAGAGGTGGTGAGAGCATGGAAGAACATGCTGACAGGAACATTAGAAAGGGCAGAAAAGTTACTAGGGGTGTGTAGAGGGCAGAGTCAGTGAAATGTGATGATTCACACTAAATATTGGGTGGAGAAGAGGAGTGGAGCAATGCAAAGCTGATGTATTAAGATATAACTAAAAATAAAAAAAATTTTAAGGCAATGAATAAACTTTATATTGAGTTTATCATTTTTTCTGGTCATGATTAGCCTAATTACTATTTAAAGTTTATTTGGGTGTTTACATAACATAATGATAAAATGCTTAAGTTTGAATTCCAGCCCTTTCTAACTTAGGCAAGTTTCTTTACCGCACTGAACTTCAATTATCTTTCAAAGGGATGAACCCTCTTCACGGAGTTGTTATGAAAAATAAATGCACACACAGTTTTTTCATCCCTTCTCTAAGAGAAAACATCAGAGAAAACTTCCTATGTGTGTTTTACCTGTCTTTGGTCTCCAAATTTTGTTACCTGACAAGAGTTTTACGTTTATATGTCTTTTTTACAACATAGTGTTTCTAAACAAGAAGTAAATATCTAAATTTCTGAGGTTGTTTTGAATATTTTTGAAGAAATATTACCTTAGTAGCCATCATATGGTATACCTAAAGCACTGCCATTTTCATAATAGTAAACAAACTGCTTGTCTTCCAAAAGATTTCAGAATACACTTTCTCTGCGCCGATTGCCAATTCTGAATTCTTATCCCTGATTGCTAATTCATCAGTTCTCTGCATAGGAATATAGACTAAGAAAGTGACTGGTGAAAATACTTTTCCCCCCACCATTCTGTAGAGTAAGGTTATCTGTTAAAGTTTCAATCCTTACTCTTTTTGGGCTAAGGACTGTTTTTTGCCAAAATAGTTAGGTACATGAATATGTAAATGAATGTGAAAGTATTGACTTTTTCCCAGAGAACAATCTAAGTCAATTTTGACACATTCGTTGGCCTAAAAGGGGGAGATGATGAGTCTTGTCATGTCAATTTCTTTTAAGGAAAACGATTGCAATCATAATGTTTTTTACCAAAATGTCTTTTTTTTTTTTTTTATATCTGTGAGATGGAATTGTTGGAGTAGTTCATCTTTTAAATTAAAAGTCAGAGTTTCTCCCACCCTGTGATTCTAGCAATAGTTATGATGATCTACATAAAGAACTGTGTTACCTTGGGTCAAATAATTATTGATTGTGGTTTAGAAAGCTACTTTTATTGCTGCCTGAGTGGTGAAAAGAAAGAATATAAATGTGTATGTGTTAAGCCTTGTAGAACCTGGAAGTGTTTTGAGCTGGGCAAAATTAAATTTCACATTGAGATGCTTTGCATATAGCAAAATTTAAAACATATTTTGAAAACTGCTTTCTCCCTTAAGTTTATATCTCTGGGTAGTTTAAGTAATGTTATTTTTGTTTCCGAGTTATTTCCAACATGTTATGAGAGATATTCGATAACCAAGGGATGTTTTTCTTTGAACCTGGAAATTTTATCTTGCTGATATTAAATTTTGTTCTAATCCAGAAAGTCTGAGATCAGTCTACAATTTTTAATTTGTTTCCTGATGGCTGACCAGATATCTTCAGTTATTCATTTTATGTTTGTATTTAATTTTATTGACATGCTTACATATGCTATCTTATTATGCATGTACTTTTACTTTTACATATTTCAGTAGACATTCATTTAGAAAGAGTTTACAACTCTAAACCGTTAAGCGTCAGGATTACTGTATCTTTTGTTTGATGAAGGTGGAGTACATAACATTATAAGTATTTTTTTCTTTTTCTTTTTTTTTTAATTTATTTATTTTACTTTAGGTGCGTACTCTATCTGGCATTTCTTCCCATGTTATCCCTCCCCACCCTCCCCTTTCTCCCCATCCCCCATTGTCTCTCCCCTACCACCTACAACTGTCCCCTGTGTGTGATGCTCCTCTCCCTGAGTCCACGTGTTCTCGTCGTTCAACACCCACCTATGAGTTAGAACATACAGTGCTTGGCTTTCTGTTCTTGAGTCAGTTTGCTGAGAATGATGGTTTCCAGATTCATCCAAGTCCCTACAAAGGACATGAACTCATCGTTTTCTATGGCTGTGTAGTATTCCATGGTGTATATGTACCACATTTTCTTTGTCCAGTCTATCATTGATGGGCATTTGGGTTGGTTCCAGGTCTTTGCTATTGTACACAGGGCTGCAATGAACATATGTGTGCATGTGTCTTTATAGTAGAACGATTTATAGTTCTTTGGGTTAATACACAATTGTGGGATTGCTGGGTCAAATGGAATTTCTATTTCTAGATCCTTGAGAAATCGCCACACTGTCTTCCACAATGGTTGAACTAATTTACACTCCCACCAACTGTGTAAGAGTGTTCCTATTTCTCCACAACCTCTCCAGCATCTGTTGTCTCCAGATTTTTTAATGATCACCATTCTAACAGGCATGAGATATCTCAATGTGGTTTTGATTTGCATTTCTCTAATGACCAGTGATGATGAGCATTTTTTCATATGTTTGTTGGCCTCATATATGTCCTCTTTTGAAAAGTGTCTGTTCGTATCCCTCGCCCA
>PVKV010024353.1:0-31573 GCA_004027835.1 Alouatta palliata | reverse complement strand
AAATAACTAAGATCAGAGCAGAACTGAAGGAGATAGAGACACGAAAAACCCTTCAAAAAATCAATAAATCCAGGAGCTGGTTTTTCGAAAAGGTCAACAAAATAGACAGACCACTAGCCAGATTAATAAAAAAGAAAAGAGAAAATAATCAAATAGATGCAATAAAAAATGATAAAGGGGATATTACCACAGATTCCACGGAAATTCAAACCATCATCAGAGATTATTACAAACAACTCTATGCACATCAACTAGTAAACCTGGAAGAAATGGATAAATTCCTGGACACTTGCATCCTCCCAAGCCTAAACCAGGAACAAGTCTTTATTCATTTTTTGGTGCACACTTAGGTTGCTTCCAAATTTTGGCTATTGTGAACAGTGCTGCAACAAACATGGGAGCAAAGATATTTCTTCAAGATACTGATTTCCTTTCTTTGGAATATAAACTTATGAATCAGATTGCTAGATAATATTTCTAGTTTCTTGAGGAACCTCCAAACAGTTCTCCCTAGTGGTTGTGCTAATTTCCATTCCCACAAATAGTGTAAACATGTTCCCTTTTCTCCACATCCTTGCCAGCATTTGTTATTGTGTGCTTTGGGGGTAAAAATGATTTTAACTGGGGTTACATAACATCTAATTGTAGTTTTGATTTGCATTTTTCTGATGATCAATGATGTTGAGCACCTTTTCATGTCCTTGTATGACATTTTTATATCTTCTTTTGAGAAATGTCTATTCAGATGTTTTGCTTTTTTAAAAAATCATATTATTAGATTTTTTTCCTATAGAGTTGGTTGAGCTCCTTAGATATTCTTGTTAAAAATATTTTTTGCAGAGGGGCAGTTTGGAAATATTTTTTTCATTCTGTGGGTTGTCTATTTGTTGATTATTTCCTTCAATGTGTAGAAGTATTTTAGCTTGATGTGATCCCATTTGTCCATTTTTGCTTTGGTTGCCTGTACTTGTGGGATATTACTCAAGAAATCCTTGCCAAGTCCAATGTCTTGGAGATTGTCCTCAATGTTTCTTTTAGTTATTTCATAGTTTGAGGTCTTAGGCTTAAGTCTTTAGTGTATTTTGGTAGATTTTTGTGTATGACAGAGATAAGGGCCTAGTTTCATTTTTCTGTATATGGATATCCAGTATTTCCAGTACCTCTTATTGGTCCCCCAAGTAGATTCTTGCAATCTTTGTTGAAAATTAGTTCCCTGTAGATGTATGGATTTATTTTGGATTTTCTATTCTGTTTGATTGGTCTATGTGTCTGTTTTTATGCTAGTACCATGCTTTTTTGGTTGCTGCAACCCTTTAGTATAATTTGAAGTCAGTTAATGTGATTCCTCTCATTTAGTTATTTTTGCTTAATGTAGCTTTAGCTATTCTGGGACTTTTGTGGTTCCATAATTTCTGTCATTTTCAGTTTCTTTCATCAGTGCTCTACACTTTTTATTGTAGAAATCTTTCACTTTTGGGGCTAATTTAATTTCTAGGCATTTGATTTTATTTGTAGTTATTTTAAACAGAATCACTCTCTTGATTTCTTATTTAGATTGTTTGCTGTGGGCATATAGAAATGGTACTGATTTTTGTATGTTTATTTTGTATTCTGCAACTTTACAGAATTTGTTTATTAGTTCTAATAGGTTTTTTTGTTGTTGTTGTTGTTGGAGTTTTTAGTTTTTCCAAATGTAAGATCATACTATCTGCAAACAAAAATATAGTATGAAAGTTGAACTTTTGTACTATATTGACTAACAGTGGTGAAAGTGAGCATGTATCCTTGTTGTGTTCCAGAACTTTGAGGAAAGGCTTCAATTTTTCTTCATTTAGAATATAGTATCTGAGGGTCTGTCATGTATGCCTTTTGTTATGTAGAGGTATGTTCCTTCCATACCCCGTTTTTTTTTTTAGGGTTTTTTATCATAAAATGATGTTGGGTCAGGCATGGTGGCTCAAGCCTATAATCCCAACACTTTGGGAAGTCAAGGCAGGTGGATCACGAAATTACGAGTTTCAGACCAGCCTGTCAAACATGGTGAAACCCCACCTCTACTAAAAATAAAAAATTTAGCTGGGCGCAGTGGCACATATCTGTAATCCCAGCTCTTTCTTTGGCAGGCTGATGCAGGAGAATTGCTTGAACCCGGGAAGGGGAGGTTGCAGTGAGCCAAGATTGCACCACTGCACTCCAGCCTGGGTGAAAAAGCAAGACTCTGTCATAAATAAATAAACAGATGTTGAACTTTAGCAAATACTTTCTTAGCATCAATTGAAATGATCATATGGTTTTTGTCCTTTGTTCTGTTGATGTGATGTATCACATTGATTGATTTGCATATGTTGAAACATGTTTGCATCCCAAGGGTAAAACCCACATGGTCATGATGAATGAACTTTTTAAGGTGTTGCTGAAATTGATTTGCTAATATTTTGTTAAGAATTTTTTGCATCAGTGTTCAAGGATACTAGCATGTAGTTTGTTTTTTGATGTATCTTCTGTTTGAGCTTGTATTAAGATAAGGTTGGCCAATGTAGAACAAGTTTGGGCGTTTTCCCTCCTCCTCTACTTTTTAGAATAATTTGAATAGGATTGGTATTAGTTCCTTTTTAAATATTTGGTAAAATTCAGCAGTGAAGCCACTGGGCTTTTCTTTGCTGAGAGACTGTTACGGCTTTGATATCATTACTTGTTATTGGTCTGTTTAGATTTTGGTTTCTTCATGGTTCAATCTTGGTAAATTGTATGGGTCTCGAGATTTATTCATTTCTTACAGGTTTTTCAGATTATTGGCATATAGTTGTTCACAGTACCCTCTAATGCTCCTTTGAATTTCTGCAGTATTTGTTGTAACGTTTCCTTTCAATCCCTAATTTTATTTGGGTCTTCTTTCTTTTTTGATTTTTTACTTGAGTCTAGCTAAAGGTTTGTCAATTTTATCTTTAAAAAAAAAAACTGTTTTTTGTCAATCATTTGTATTGTCCTCATTTCAATTTCATTATGCACTGATCTTTATTATTTTTCTATTGTCTCTGGATTTTGATTTCTCTTGCTTTCCTTTTCCTTTAAGATAAATTGTTAGGTGTTTTAAGTTTTTTTCTACTTTTTTAAAAATGTAGAAACCTACAGCTAAAAACTCTTCTTGTATTACCACTTTCACTATATCCCATAGGTTTTGGTATATTGCATTTCCATTATTATTTGTTTCAAGAATTTTTTTAAGTACTTTAAGTTCTGGGGTACATGTGCAGATCTTGCAGGATTGTTGCATAGGTACACACATGCCATGATGGTTTGCTGTCTGCATCGCCCCGTCACCTACATCAGGCATTTCTCCCAGTGTTAACCTTCCCAACTTCCCCACACCCAACTCTCCCTCCCTAGCCCCCCACTCCCAACAAACCCCAGTGTGTGAAATTCCCCTCCCTGTGCCCCTTTGTCCTCATTGTCGATCATTCGCCTATGAGTGAGAACATGCGGTATTTGGTTTTCTGTTCTTGTGTCAGTTTGCTGAGAGTGATCTTTTCCAGATTCATCCATGTTCTTGCAAAGGACATGAACTCATCCTTTTTTATGGATGCATAGTATTCCATGGTGTATATGTGCCACATTTTCTTTGTCCAGTCTATCCTTGATGGGTATTTCAGTTAGTTCCAGGTCTTTGCTATTGTAAACAGTGCCGCAATGAACACGTGTGCATGTGTCTTTATAATAGAATGATTTATAATTCTTTGGGTATATACCCAGTAATGGGATTGCTTGCTCAAATGGAATTTCTATTTCTAGATCCTTGAGGAATCGCCACACTGTCTTCCACAATGGTTGAACTAAATTAAACTCCCACCAATTGTGTAAAAGTGTTCCTGTTTCTCCATATCCTCTCCAACATCTGTTGTCTCCAGATTTTTTAAGGATTGCCATTCTAACTGGCAGGAGATAGTATCTCAATGTGGTTTTGATTTGCATTTCTCTAATGACAAGTGATGATAAGCATTTTTTCATATGTTTGTCAGCCTCATAAATGTCTTTTTGAAGTGTCTGTTCATGTCTTTTGCCCACTTTGAATGGGTTTGTTTTTTTCGTGTAAATCTGCTTAGTTCTTTGTAGATTCTGGATATTAGCCCTTTGTCAGATGGGGAGATGGTGAAAATTTTTTTCCCATTCTGTTAGTTGCCAGTTCACTCTATTGAGAGTTTCTTTTGCTGTGCAGAAACTCTTAAGTTTAATTAGATCCCATTTGTCTATTTTGGCTTTTGTTGCCATTGCTTTTGGTGTTTTAGTCATGAAGTCCTTGCCTATGCCTGTGTCCTGAATGGTTTTGCTGAGGTTTCTTCTAGGGTTTTTAAGGTGTTCGGTCTTATATTTAAATCTTTAATCCATCTGGAGTTAATTTCAGTGTAAGGTGTAAGGAGATCCAGTTTCAGCTTTCTGCATATGGCTAGCCAGTTTTCCCAACACCACTTATTATTGCTTGCTGTTCCCCATTGCTTGTTTTTTTTGTCAGGTTTGTCAAATATCAGATGGTTGTAGATGTGTGGCATTACTTCCAAGGCCTCTATTCTGTTTCATTGGTCTATAACTCTGTTTACATACCAGTACCATGCAGTTTTGATTCTTGTAGCCTTGTATATTTTGAAGTCAGGTAGAGTGATGCCTCCAGCTTTGTTCTTTTTGCTTAGGATTGTCTTAGCTATGTGGACTCTCTTTTAGTTCCATATGAAGTTGAGTGATTTTTTTTCCAGTTCTGTGAAGAAGGTCATTGGTGGCTTGATGGGGATAGTGTTGAATCTATAAATTACTTTGGGCACTATGGCCATTTTCATGATATTGATTCTTCCTAACCAGGAGCATGGAATGTTTTTCCATCTGTTTGTGTCCTCTCTTATTTCTTTGAGCAGTGGTTCATAGTTCTCCTTGAAGAGGTCCTTCACATCCTTTGTTAGTTGTATTCCTAGGTATTTTTTTCTCTTTGTAGCAGTTGTGAATGGGAGTTTGCTCATGATTTGGCTCTCTGTCTGTTAGTGGTGTATAGGAATGCTTGTGATTTTTGCACATTGATTTTGTATGCTGAGACTTTGCTGAGGTTGCTTATCAGTTTAAGGAGATTTTGTGCTTATCAGTTTAAGGAGATTGTATATTTAGAAGACAATATGGTCTTCTAAATATACAATCATGTTGTCTGCAAATAGAGACAGTCTGACTTCCTCTTTTCCTAAATGAATACCCTTTCTTTCTTTTTCTTGCCTGATTGCTCTGGCTAGAACTTCCAATACTGTATTTAATAGGAATGGTGAGAGAGGGCATCCTTGTCTTGTGCCAGATTTCAAAGGGAATGCTTCCAGTTTTTGCCCATTCAATATGATATTGGCTGTTGGTTTGTCATAAATAGTTTTTATTATTTTGAGATATGTCCCATTGATATCTAGTTTATTCAGAGGTTTTAGAATAAAGGGCTGTTGAATTTTGTTGAAGGCCTTCTCTTCATGTATTAAGATGATCATGTGGCTTTGGTATTTGATTCTGTTAATGTGATGGATTACATTTATAGATTTGTGCGTTTTCAACCAGCATTATATCCTTGGGATGAAGGCTTCTTGATCATAATGGATAAGATTTTTGATGTGCTGTTGCATTTGGTTTGCCAGTATTTTATTGAAGATTTTTGCATTGATGTTCATCATGGATATTGGCCTGAAGTTTCTTTTTTTAATTGTGTCTCTGCCAGGTTTCAATATCAGGATAATTTTGGTCTCATAAAATAATTTAGGGAGGATTCCCTCTTTTTGGTATTGTTTGGAATAGTTTCAGAAGTAATGGTACCAGGTCCTCTTTTTACATGTGGTAGAATTCAACTATAAACCCATCTGGAACTGTAGTTTTTCGGTTGGTAGGCTATTGATTGCTTCCTCAACTTCAGACCTTGTTATTGATCTATTCAGGGATTCAGCTTCTTCCTGGCTTAGTCTTGGGAGGGTGTAAGTGTCCAGGAATTTATCAATTTTTTTCCAGGTTTATTGGTTTATGTGCATAGAGTTGTTTGTAGTAATCTCTGATGGTAGTTTGTATTTCTGTGCAATCAGTGGTGATATCCTCTCTGTCATTTTTTATTGCATCTATTTTGTTGACCTTTTCAAAAAACAAGCTCCTGGATTTATTGATTTTTGAATAGTTTTTTTTTTTTTTTGTATCTCTATCTCCTTCAGTTCTGCTCTAATCATAGTTATTTGTCTTCTGCTAGCTTTTGAATTTGTTTGATGTTGCTCCTCTAGCTCTTTCAATTTTGATGATAGGGTGTGGATTTTAGATCTTTCCTTGCTTCTCCTGTGGGCATTTATTGGTATAAATTTCCCTCTAGAGACACTGCTTTAAATGTTTCCCAGAGATTCTGGTACATGTGTTTTTGTTGTCATTGGTTTTGAACAACATTGTTATTTCTGCCTTCATGTCATTTTGTTTATCCAGTCATCATTCAGAAGTAAGTTGTTAAGTTTTCATGTAGTTGTGTGGTTTTGGGGTGAGTTTCTGAATCCTGAGTTCTAATTTGATTGCACTATGGTCTGAGAGACTGTTTAATTTCTGTTCCTTTCAATTTGCTGAAGAGTGATTTACTTCCAATTATGTGGTCAATTTTAGAGTAAATGGGATGTGGTGCTGAGAAGAATGTATATTCTGTGGACTTGGAGTGAGAGTTCTGTAGATGTCTATTAGGTTTTCTTGGTCCATATCTGAGTTCAAGTCCTGGATATCCTTGTTGACTTTCTGTCTGTTGATCTAATATTGACTGTGGAGTGTTAAAGTCTCCCACTATTATTGTGTGGGAGTTTAAGTCTCTTTGTAGGTCATTAAGAATTTGCTTTATGTATGTGGGTGCTCCTGTATTAGGTGCATACATATTTAGGATAGTTAGCTCTTTCTGTTGCATTGATCATTTTACCATTATGTAATTCCCTTGTCTCCTTTGATCTTTGTTGGTTTAAAGTCCATTTTATCAGACACTGGCATTGCAACCTCTTCTTTCTCTCTCTCTCTCTCTCTCTCTCTCTCCATTTGCTTGGTAAATCTTATTCCATCCCTCTATTTTGAGTCTATAGGTGTCTTTGCATATGACATGGGTCTCCTGAATACAGCACATTGATGGGTCTTGACGTTTTTATCCAGTTTGCCAGTCTGTGACTTTAGATTGGGGCATTTAGGCCATTTACATTTAATGTTAATATTTTCATTAAACTGTCATTTTGTTTTGCCCATTAGTTGACAGTTTCTTCATTGCATCATTGGTCTTTACCATTTGGTACATTTTCACAGTGGCTGGTACTAGTTGTTCCTTTCCATGTTTAGTATTTCCTTCAGAAGCTCTTGTAAGGTAGGTCTCGTGGTGACAAAATCTCTCAGCATTTGCTTGTCCATAAAAGATTTTATTTCTCTTCACTTATGAAGCTTAGTTTGGCTGGATATGAAATTCTGGGTTGAACATCCTTTTTTTTAAGGATGTTGAATATTGGCCCCCACTTTCTTCTGGTTTGTAGGGTTCCTGTCGAGAGATCCACTGTGAGTCTGATGGTCTTCCCTTCGTGGGTGTTCCAACCTTTCTCTCTGACTGCCTTTAACATTTTGACCTTCATTTCAACCCTGGTGAATCTGACAATCAATCATGTGCCTTGGGGTTGCTCTCCTTGAGGAATATCTTTGTGGTGGTCTCTGTATTTCTTGGATTTGAATGTTGGCCTGCCTTGCTAGGTTTGGGATGTTCTCCTGGATAATATCCTGAAGAGTGTTTTCCAATTTAGCTCCATTCTCCTCGTCATGTTCAGGTACATGGATCAAATGCAGATTTGGTCTTTTCACATAATCTCATATTTCTGGGAGGTTTTGTTCATTTCTTTTCACTTTTTCCTCTAATCTTGCCTTCTTGCTTTATTTAACTGAGGTGATCTTCAATCTCTGATATTCTTTCTTCTGCTTGATTGGCTATTGAAAGTTGTGTATATAACAAAGTTCTCATGTTGTGTTTTTCAGCTCCATCAAGTCTTTTATGTTCTTCTTTAAGCTGGAAATTATAGTTAGCATTTTGTCTAACCTTTTTTCAAGGTTTTAGTTTCTTCACATTGGGTTCAAACATGTTCATTCAGCTCACAGAAGTTCGTTATTACCCACCTTTTGAAGTCTGCTTCTGTCAATTCATCAAACTCATTCTCCATCCTGTTTTGTTCCCTTGCTGGTAAGGAGTTGTAATCCCTTGGAGGAGGAGAGGTTTTCTGGGTTTTGGTGAGTTCATCCTTTTTGTGCTGGTTTCTTCTCAACTTTGTGGATTTATCTACATTTGATCTTCAAAGTTAGTGATTTCGGATGTGGTCTCTGAGTGGACATCCTTTCTTTTGGTGTTGAAGCTATTTCTTTTTGTTTTTTAGTTTTCCTTCTAACAATCAGGTCCCTCTGCTGTAGGACTGCTGGAGGTTTACTCCAGATGTTGCTTGCCTGGGAATCAGCTATGGTGGGAGTGGGTGCAGAATAGCAGGGATTGCTGTATGATATTTTCTCTGGTAGCTTCATCCCAGAAGTGTACCTGCCAGGTGTCAGCCAGAGCTCTCCTGTATGAGGTGTCTTTTTGGTTATACAGGGGTCAGAGATCTGCTTGAGGAGGCAATCTGTCTCTTGTCTGCCTGCACCCATGCTGCTGGGCTGTCACAAACTCAGTCCAGATGCTGTGTAAGCTTCCTCTGGCTTCTGTTTACACAGGTAGGTTTAGTAATGGCAGATGCCCTTCCCCCTTCCAAGCTTGATCATCCCAGGTTGATCTTGAACTGATGTGCTGGCAGCAAAACTCTCAAGTGAGAGGGTTTCAGTTTGCTGGTCTTTGTGAGAGTGAGACCTGCCCAGCGGTATCACCTGTCTCCCTGCTTTCAGCTTCCCCTCTTTCTAGGGAGTGGGTAGCTCTGTTCTGCAGGTGCTCCTGGTGCTCATCAAATGGTGCCATCTGGAGCTGCCACTCAGATCTGTGCTCGTGACTCACAGCACTTTTAAGCCCAGCAGGAATCTCCTGGTCTGAGTTGCAGAGACAAGGAGAGAAGCACAGTATCTGAACCCGAGTGCTGGTAGGGGGCAGAGTCCTTGATCTTCTGGTCAGTTGCACTTCCCAGGTGAGGCAGCACCCCATCCTGTCTCGGTTTGCCCTCCTTCGGCTACACCCACTGTCCAACCAGTCTCACTGAAATGAACCTGGTAACTCAGTTGGAAATGCGGAGATCACTCACCTTCTGTGTCTCTCTCACTGGGAACTTGTGCTCCGGAGGTGTTCCTATTCTGCCATCTTGGTGGAATCTCACCTGTTTCAAGAAATGTTTTAATTTTCTTTTTAATTTTTATTGTCACTCTGGTCTTTCAACATAATTTCTACATGTCTGTATGACTTTCAGAATTCATTATTTTCTAGTTGTATTCAATTGTGGTTATAATTTCAATTATTATATTGTTTAATTGGCAAACTTACATTATGTAACAACCTTGTCTCTTTTATAGTTTTTGTCTTGAAATGTATTTTTTTTTTCTGTTGTAAGTCTAGCTATTCTGGTTCTTTTATTTATGTTGATTGGCCTATAATATCTTTTGCCAATCCTTTATTTTTATTCTATGTGTGTCTTTATTGGTGACAGAAGCAGGCCAGAAAGCAAGTGATCTCCACATTTCCAACTGAGGTACCAGGTTCATCAAATTGGGCCTGGTTAGACAGTGGGTGTGGTGCAAGGAGGGTAAACCAAAGCAGGGTGGGGCATCACCTCACCCGGGAGTGCAAGGGGCTGGAGAACTCCGTCTCCCAGCCAAGGGAAGTCATTAGAGACTTTTCTGGACACTCCAGCACTCTGGCTCACATATGCAATTTTCCACAGTCTTCACAACCTGCAAACCAGGACATTCCCTCTGGTACCTACAGCACCAGTGCCCCAGGTTTCCAGCACAAAACTGGGTCACCATTTTAGTCACAGCAGTTTTTGTTGTTTCTCATATCCCAGTGGTGTCTAGAATGCTAGCGAGACAGAACCGCTCATTCCCCTGAAAAAAAGAGAGCTGCAGCCAGGGAGCCAAGTGATCTGGCTTGGTGGGTCCCACCCCCATGAAGACCAGCAAGCTAACATCCACTGGTTAGAAATTCTCACAGCCAGCACAGCAATCTGAGCTTGCCTTGGGATGTTCAAGCTTAATAGGAGAACGGCTGTTCACCATTACTGAGGCTCCTGTAGGTCTAACCTCGCCTGTGTAAACCAAGTTACTGGAAAGTTTACACAGCAATGGGGCGGAGCCCATGGCAGCCCAGCAAGGCCTCTGCAGGCCCACTGTGATTAGACTCCCTTCTTGTTGGGCAGGGCATCTCTGAAAAAAGTCAGTCAGCAGCTCATCAGGTACTTATAAATAAATCCCCCACCTTCCTGATACAGAGCACCTGGGAAAAGGGGCGGGTTTGTGTTCCACTTCAGCAGACTTAAATATCCCTGCCAAACAGCTCAGAAGGGAGCAATGGATCTACCAGCACAGCACATGAGCTCTGATAAGGGACAGACTGCCTCAAGTATCTCCCTGATCCCTGTTTATCCTAAGAAACACCTTGTACAGGAGAGCTCTGGCTCACATCTGGAGGGTACCCTTCTGGGATAAAGCTACCAGAGGAAGGAACAGGAAGCAATCTTTGCTATTCTGCAGCCCCCATGGGTGATTCCCATACAAGCACAGTCTGGAGTTGACCTCCAGCAGAACTGCAGCAGAGGGGCCTGACTGTTAGAAGGAAATTAAAAAACAAGAAGAAATAGCTTCAACATCAACAGAACAGACGTCCATTCAGAGACCCCATCCCAAAGTCACCAACTTCAAAGACCAAAGGTATACAAATCCACAAAGATGGGAAGACATCAGTGCAAAAAGACTGAAATTGCATAAAACAGAATGTCTTTTCTCCTCCAAGGGATCACAACTCCTCACCAACAAGGAAACAAGCCAGGGTGGAGAATGAGTTTGACAAATTGATAGAAGCAGGCTTCTAAAGGTGGGTAATAACAAACTTCTCCAAGCTAAAGGAGCGTGTTCTAACCCAATATGAGGAAATTAAACCTTGAAAAAATGTTGGATGAAATGCTAACTAGAATAACTAGCTTAGAGAAGAACATAAATGACTTGATGGAGCTGAAAAACACAGCATGAGAATTTTGTGAAGCATACGCAACTTTCAATAGCGAAATTAATCAAGCAGAAGAAAGGGTATCAGAGATTGAAGATCAACTCAGTTAAATAAAGCAAGAAAGTAAGGTTAGAGAAAAATGAGTGAAAAGAAATGAACAAAGAAATGATCAAATCTACGTTTGATTGCTGTACCTGAATGTGACAGGGAGAATGAAACCAAGTTGGAAAACTCTCTTTAGGATATTATCCAGGAGAATGTTCCCAACCTAGCAAGGCAGGCCAACATTCAAATTCAGGAAATACAGGGACCATCACAAACATATTCCTCGAGAAGAGTAACACCAAGGCACAAATCATCAGATTCACCAGGGTTGAAATGAAAGAAAACATGCTAAGGGCAGCCAGAGAGAAAGGTCACGTTACCCACAAAGGGAAGCCCAACAGACTCACAGTGGATCTCTTGGCAGAAACCCTACAGGCCATAAGAGAGAGTGGGCCAATATTCAACATCCTTAAGGAAAAGAATTTTTAACCCAGAATTTCATATCCAGCCAAACTAAGCTTCATAAGTGGAGGAAAAATAAAATCCTTGACAGACAAGCAACTGCTGTGAGATTTCATCACCATCAGGCCTGCCCTACAGGCGCTCCTGAAGGAAGCACTAAACATGGAATGGAACAACCAGTATCAGCCCCTGTGAAAACATACCAAATTGTAAAGACCATTGACACTAAGAAACTGCATCAACTAACAGGCAAAAAAAATAAGCTAGAACCAAAATGGCAGGATCAGATTCACACATGACAATATTAACTTTACATGTAAATGGGATAAATGCCCCAATCAAAATACACAGACTGGCAAACTGATAGAGTCAAGGTCCATTGGTGTGCTGTACTCAGGAGACCCATATCACATGCAAAGAAACACATAGGCTCAAAATAAATAAAGGGATGGAGGAAGATTTACCAAGCAAATGGAGAGCAAAAAAAGCAGGGGTTGCAATCCTAGTCTCTGATAGAACAGACTTTAAACCAAGAAAGATCAAAAGAGACAAAGAAGGGCATTACATAATGGTAAAGGAATCAATGCAACAAAAAGAGCTAACTGTCCTAAATATATATGTACTCAATACAGGAGCACCCAGATACATAAAGCAAGTTCTCAATGACCTAAAAAGAGGCTTAGACTCCCACACAATAATAGTGGGAGATTTTAACACCCCACTGACAATATTAGATAAACAAGACAGAAAATTAACAAAAAATATCCAGAACTTCAACTCAGATATGGATGAAGCACACCTAATAGACATCCACAGAACTCTCCACCCCAAATCCACAGAGAATATATAGCCTTCTTAGCACCACGTAGCACTTACTCTAAAATTGATTGCGTAATTGGAAGTGAATCAGTCCTCAGCAAAGGCAAAATAATGGAAATAATAACAAATAGTCTCTCAGACCACACTGCAATCAGATTAGAACTCAGGATTAAGAAACTCACTCACTCAAAGCCACACAAATACATGGAAACTGAACAACCTTCTCTTGAATGACTACTGGATAAATAATGAAATGAAGGCAGAAATAAAGATGTTCTTCAAAACCAATTAGAATGAAGACAAAATGTACCAGAATCTCTGGGACACATTTAAAGCAGTGTCTAGAGGGAAACTTACTTACACACTAAATCCCCACATTAGAAGAGAGAAAAGATCTAAAATTGACACCCTAAAATCACAATTAAAAGAACTAGAGGAACAAGATAAAAAAAAATTCAAAAGCTAGCAGAAGACAAGAAATAACTAAGATCAGAGAAGAAATGAAGGAGATAGACAAAAAAACTCTTCAAAAATTAATAAATCCAGGAGCTGATTTTTTGAAAAGATCAACAAAAGAGACCACCAGCCAGATTAATAAAAAAGAAAAGAGAGAAGAATCTGTCCAGAGAAATACAAGCTACCATCAGAGATTACTACAAACAACTTTATGCACATAAACCAGTAAATCTAGAAGAAATGAATAAATTGCCAGACACTTACACCCTCCCAAGACTAAACCAGGAAGAAGTTGAATCCCTGAAAGACCAATAACAAGGTCTGTAGTAGAGACAGAAATTTTTGAGTACTCAATATATATATACTCAATATGAGTACTCAATATATATATATGTACTTATATTGAGTACATATATATATTGAGTACTCAAAAATTTGAGCTAATTGAGTACTCAATAAATATATATATGTACTCAATACTCCTGTATTGAGTACATATATATATTTAGGGTAGTTAGCTCTTCTTGTTGCATTGATCCCTTTACCATTATGTAATGCCCTTATTTGTCTCTTTTGATCTTTCCTGGTTTAAAGTCTATTTACACCGGACTTTAGCTTACCAAACAAAAAAAGTGCAGGAAAAGATGGGTTCACAGCCAAATTTTACCAGAGGTACAAAGAGGAGCTGGTACCATTCCTTTTCAAATTACTCCAAACAATACATAAAGAGGGAATCCTCCCTAACTCATTTCATGAGATCAACGTCATCCTGATACTGAAACCTGGCAGAGACACAACTGAAAAAAGCGAACTGTTAGGCCAATATTCATGAACACTGATGCAAAAATCCTCAATAAAATACTGGCAAACCGAATCCAACAGCACATCAAAAAGCTTATACATCATCATCAAGTCAGCTTCATCCCTGGGAAGCAATGCTGGTTCAACATATGCAAATCTATAAATGTTATCCATCACGTAAACAGAACCAAAGACAAAAACCACATGATTTTCTCTATAGATGCAGATATGGCCCTCTATAAAATTCAGCAGCCCTTTATGCTAAAAATTCTCAATAAACCAATTTTCGATGGAACATATCTGAAAATAATAAGAGCTACTTATGACAAACCGACAGCCAATATCATACTGAATGGTCAAAAACTGAAAGCATTCACTTTGAAAACTGGCACAAGACAAGGATGCCCTCTCTCACCACTCCTATTCAACATAGTATTGCAAGTTCTAGCCAGAGCAATCAGGCAAGAAAAAGAAATAAATAATATTTAGTTACGAAAAGAGTAAGTCAAATTGTCTCTGTTTGCAGGTGGCATGAGTGTATATTTAGGAGACCACATCATCTCAGCCTAAAATCTCCTTAAGCTAAAAAGCAACTTCAGCAAAGTCTCAGCATACAAAATCAATGTGCAAAAATCACAAGCATTCCTGTACACCAATAACAGATAGAGAGCCAAATCGTGAGTGAACTCCCATTCAAAACTGCAACAAAGAGAATAAAATACCTAGGAATACAACTAACAAGGAATGTGAAGGACCTCTTCAAGGAGAACTACAAACCACTTCAAGGAAATAAAAGAGGACACAAACAGATGGAAAAATATTCCATGCTTATGGTCAGGAAGAATCAATATCATAAAAATGGCCATACTGCCCAAAGAAATTAATAGATTCAATGCTATCCCCATCAAACTACCATTGACTTTCTTCACAGAATTTGAAAAAAACACCTGAAACTTCATATGGAACCAAAAAGAGCCCACATTGACAAGACAATCCTATGCATAAGAAAGCTGGAGGCACCATGCTACCTGACTTCAAACTATACTACAAAGATACAGTAATGAAGACAGCATGGCACTGGTACCAAAACATAGATATAGACCAATGGAACAGAACAGAGGCCTCGGAGGCAATGCCACACATCTACAACCATCTGATCTTAGACAAACCTCACAAAAACAAGCAGTGGGGACAGGATTTCCTAGTTAATAAGTGGTGTTGGGAAAACTGGCTAGCCATATGCAGAAAGCTGAAACTGGATCCCTTCCTTACATGTTATGCAAAAATTAATTCTAGATGGATTGAAGATTTAAACATAAGACCTAACACCATAAAAACCCAAGAAGAAAACATAGGCAAAACCATTCAGGACATAGGCATAGGCAAGGACTTCATGACTAAAACATCAAAAGCAAAGGCAACATAAACCAAAACAGACAAATGGGATCTAATTAAACTTAAGCGTTTCTGCAAAAGAAACTCTCAATAGAGTGAACCAGCAATGAACAGAATGGGAAAAAAATATTGCAGTCTAGCCATCTGACAAAGGGCTAACCTTCAGAATCTACAAAGAACTTAAATTTACAAGAGTAAAACAAATAACCTCATCCAAAAGTGGGCAAAGGATATGAACATTCTTCTCAAAAGAAGACATTTATGTAGCCAACAAACATTTGCAGAAAAGCTCATCATCACTGGCCATCAGAGAAATGCAAATCAAAACCACATTGAGATACCATCTCATGCCAGTTAGAATGGATATCATTAAAAAAAATCAGGAGACAACAGATGCTGGAGAGGAGATGGAGAAACAGGAAAGCTTTTACACTGTCGGTGGGAGTTTAATTTAGTTCAACCATTGTGGAAGACAGTGTGGCAATTCCTCAAGGATTTAGAAATAGGAATACCATTTGACCCAGCAATCCCATTACTGGGTATATACCCAAAAGGATTATAAATCATTCTATTATAAAGACACATGTACATGTATGTTCACTGTGGCAACTGTTCACAATAGTAAAGACTTGGAACCAACCAAAATGCCCATCAATGATAGACTGGATAAAGAAAATGTGGCACATATAGACCATGGAATATACTGTAATACTATCCAGCCATAAAAAAGGATAAATTTATGTTCTTTGCAGGGACATGGATGAAGCTGGAAACCATCATTCTCAGCAAACTGACACAAGAACAGATAACGAAACACCACATGTTCTCATAAGTGGGTATTGAACGATGAGAACACATGGACACAGGGAGGAGAACATCACACACCAGGGTTTCTCAGGGGAATGGGGGGATAGGGGAGGAATTTCAGGAGCTGGGGGTTAAGGGAGGGATAGCATTAGGAGAAATACCTAATGTAGATGAGGGGGTGATGGATGCAGCAAATTGCCATGGCATATGTATACTATGTAACCTGCCCATTCTGCACATGTACCCCAGAACTTAAAGTATAATAAAAAGAGGAAAAAGAATAATAAAAATTTAATAACAGAAAAAGAACATAGACCCTCTGAGGCTCAAAGATTTCAGAAAGAGAATTCTTTCTATAGACAGATTTAAGGTCTACAACAGAAACCTTAAACAATGACAGGAGCAAGCAAAAAGCTGTTTGATAGGATGACTTCTCTCATCATTTTACCCTGCTCCTAACAATACCTATTTTAGGAGCATAGAGCATAATGTGCATGCATATCTTATGATGTGATTGGTCTTTTGAAATATTCCTAGGTGGACAGTAAATACACAAAAGATAAAAAGTAATGAATCAGGCCAGGTATCGCGGCTACACCTGTACCAAGCACTTTGGCAGGCCAACGCAGAAACATTGCTTGAGCCTAGGAATTTGAGGCCAGCCACGTCAATGCGGGAGGACCCCCATCTCTACAAAATAATATTAAAAACTATCCAGATGTAGTGGTGTACATTTGTGCTCCCAGCAGCTCAGCAAGCTGAAAGAAGAGGATCATTTGAGCCCAATAGGTCAAGACTGAAGTGATATAATCATGTCACTGCACTCCAGTTTGGGTGACAGAGCAATACACTGTCTCAATAAAAAGAAATTAATGAATCAAACAAGTCCATCAAAAACAATCATCTAATCACAAAATAAAATAGAAATAGAAAAAGGAAAGAATAAAAGATCACAAAACAAGCATAAAACAACTATAAAAATAGCAGTAGTAAGTCCTTACCTATCAATAATTATCTTGAATGTAAATGGATTAAATTTTCTAATCAAAACACATTAAATGGCTTGATTTTTTTTTAAAAGAACAACAATATATTGCCTAAAATAGAGTCACTTCACACTTAAGGACACATAGACTGAAAAAGAAGGCATAGGCAAAAATAATTCATGCAAATAGAAACAAAAATAGAACAGAGGAAGCTATACTTAGATGAAATAGACCTTAAGTAAAAAACTGTGAAAAGAGACAAAGAACATCAGCATATAATGAAAAAGGAGAAAATTCATAAAAACATATAAAAATTGTAAATTTATATGCACCCAACAGCAGAGTACAAGAAGCAATTATTAATCTATTTGAAGAGAGAGAGAGTGTGTGATGAAATAATGGTGGAAAATTTAATACCTCGCTTCTAGTGACAGAAATATCATCCAGACATCAAGTCAATAAGGAAGCATTGGAATTAAAGTCTAAGCACTTTGGACTAAAATGACTTGACAGTCATATACAGAGCATTCTGTCCAAGAGCACAAGAATACACCTTCTTCCCCGGAACTCATGAAACATTCTTCAGCATAGATTACATTTAGGCTGCAAAACAAATCAACAAATTTAAGGAGATTGAAACCATATCATGTATCTTTTCTGGCCACCCTTGTTCTAAACTAAAAATGAATAGCAGGAGAAATTTCAGAAAATTCACAACCAAATGAAATGTTAATAACATGCTCTTGAACAACCAAAGTGTCAAAAAATATTAAAAGGGAATTTTTTAAAAAATATTTGGAATCCTGTGAAAATGGAAACATATCAAAACTTGTGAAATGCAGCAAAAGTGATTCAAATGGGGAAGTTTACAGCAATAAAATTCTACATCAAAAAAGAGGAGCCAAGAAGGACAACTAGATACAACCAGGAAGAACATCTCCCACCAAGAGACCAGGACATTGGGAAGACTGAAACATTCTGAACAGATATTCAGAGGGAAGGAATTGAAAGGCCAACAGGGAAGGATGCAGATGTTAAGATTAAGGTGGAGGAAGCTGGGAACCCAGCACAGGACTGCTGAGCACCAGAACTCATTCCTCACCCTCATCAATTCCTGGGGAAAGGGTGAATTGAACAGTTGAGGAGTCACCCATTCTCACCATGGACTTCTGGAATCTTAGAAGCAGGAGACCCCATGACATCAGTGGACACTTGACTTGGCAGGGAGAGTGGCTTACAGAATAGCAGGGAACTTTGCATAGAATGCCATCCTGTGGAGTTTGGCAAGGGAACAGCTGCAGTAGAGCCTGAGATATGAGGGATGCCCATATCCCACAGATTGCCATGCTCCTCTAAGAGACTGTAGCCTTAGAGTGACTTTCACATCTGGACAAAGCAGAGCAGTCTTGTCCAAGGGAAGAGTCTAGTCTGCTGGCCTCTCCTGGGGACCCAGCCTCACTGCACCCTCTTATATGGCAGCCTCAGTACCAAACCAGGGTGCTTCCTGGTTACCCTCATCATAACTCCTTTGCTGGAAGGCTTATGCCTATTGGAGAGTTCCAGCAGATTGGCCCCCACTGATGTGCACAAGCCCACCCAAAGCTTCCTGCCACCACAGCCTTGGCCCTCTGCTTTGCTGACACACATTTTCCCACACCTTTCACATAACATGGACATGCAGTTTCTTATTAATTATTATTATTGATTTGCTATCTAGATGATATTTACATTGCTAGAAGTGAGGTATTAAATTCCCCACTATTATTTCATTGCAGTCTATTTCTCCCTTCACATGGATTAATACTAGCTTCATATTTGCTTGGGCACTATAATATTGGGTACATAGATATTTACAATTTTTATATCATCTTGTGAATTTACTCCTTTATCGTTATATAATAACCCCCTTTTTTTTTTTTTTTTGCAGTTTTTGACTTAAAGTCTATTTCATCTGATATTAGTGTAGCTTACTCTGCTCTATTCCTCTTCCCATTTGTATGAAATAGATTTATCAATGCAGGTCCACTTGGGTGGGTGGAACTTGGCTCTGTGACCCTGCCAGCATGCAAGTGCATGCACACCCTGCCACCCTACCACTGCCGGTGTGAACGTATCTGCTGCCCTGCTGCTCTTGAAAAACAAGAGCAAACCAATCACAAAACAGAAAGAAAAAGAAAAATTACCAAAATCAGAGATGAGCTGAATGAAATTGAGCTACATAAAACCATACTAAAAATTAACATATCCATGAGTTTGCACTCTGTAACAATAAATAATATTAACAGACTACTAGTTAGATAAAAGGAAAAGGAACCAAGATCCAAATAAATACAATCAGAAATGACAAAGGGGACATTATCACTGACCCCAGCAAAATATTAAAAATCTGAGTCTACTATGAACACCTCTATGCACACAAATGACAAAATCTAGAAGAAATTAATAAATTCCTGGAAACAACTTCCCAAGTTTGAACAAAGAAGAAATTGAATCCCTGAATAATTATTTCTCAAACCAAATCAGTAATAAAAAGTCTACCAACCAGAAAAAGCTTAGGACCATATCTATTTAAAGCCAAATTCTACCAGATATATAAAGAAGAGATGATATCATTACTACTGAAACTATTTCAAAAATTGAGGAGGAGAGACTCCTTCTTAGCTTATTCCATGAGGCCAGCATCATCCTGATACCAAAACCTGGCAAAGACAAAACAACAGCAACAACAATCAGGTCATATGCTTGATGAGCAATAGCATGAAAAAATCTCAACAAAATAGTAGCAAATCATCAAAAATCTAATCCATCATGATCAAGTAGGCTTTATTTCTGGGATGCAAATTTTGTTCAACATGCAAATCAATAACTGTGATTCATCATGTAAACAGGTATAAAGATAAAACCACATGATCACCTCCACAGATACAGAAAAGACTTTAGACAAAATTAAACATTGGTTCATGTTAAAAACACTCAAGAAACTAGACAATGGAGAAATATACCCAAAAATAATAAGAGCCATCTACAACAAACCCACAGCCAACATCATACTGAATGACCAAAAGCTGGAAGCATTTCTCTTAAGACCTGGAACCCGCCAAAGATACCCATCTTTGCCACTCCTGTTTAGCATAGTACTGGAAGTCCTAGCCAGAGCAATCAGGCAAGACAAAGAAATAGGAGACATTCAAATAGGAGCAGAAGAAGTAAAATATCCCCATTTGCCGACATTGTGATTATATACCTAGAAAACTCCACAGTCTCAGCCCCAAACCGCCTAGATTTGATAAACAACTTTAGCAAACTTTCAGCATATACAATTAGTGCATAAAAATGAGTAACGTTTCTATACACCAACAACATCCAAGCTAAGAGCCAAATCAAGCATGCAATTCCACTTAAAATAGCCACAAAAAGAGTTAAGTACCTGGGAATACAGCTAACCAGGGAGGTAACACATTTCCACAAGGATAATTACAAAGCACTGCTGAAAGAAATTAGAGTTGAAATGAACACATTCAACGCTAATAGGTAAGAAGGATCAATATTGTGAAAATGGCCGTAGTTTCCAAAGAAATTTACAGGTTTAATGCTATTCCTTTCACTCTACCGATTACATTCTACTGAGAATTAGTAATAACTATTTTAGAATTGATATGGAACTAAAAAGGGTATGGATATTCTAGGCAATACTAACCAAAAGGAAGAAAGCTGTAGGCATCACATTATCCAACTTTAAACCATACTACAATGCTGCAGTAACAAACTAGCATGGTACTTGTAAAAAAAAAAAAAAAAAAAAAAAACAAGAAATGCATACATCAATGGAATAGAATAGAGAGCACATTAATAATGCTGCACACCTACAACCATTTGATGTTCAATCAAGTTGATCAAGCAATGGGAAGAAGACTCCTTTTTCAATAAATGGCATGATGATACATTGCTAGCCATATGCAAAAGATTGAAGCTGGAATCCTTCCTTACAACCATACAAAAATCAACTAAAAGATGGATTAAAGACCTAAATGTAAAATATAAAACTGTAAAAACTCTGGAAGATAACCTAGGAAATACTGTTCTGGACATAGGCTCTGGCTATACACACACACACACACACACACACACACACACACACACACATATATAGATAGTCACCAAAAGCAACTGCAACACAACCAAAAATTGACAACTGGGACCTAATTATACTAAAGAGTTTCTGCACAGGAAAAGAAACTACCAACTGAGTAAACAATAAATCTACAGAATGAGAGAATGTATGCAACCTATGCACCCAACAGAGGTCTAATATCCAGAATCTGTAAGAATCTTATATAAATCAATAAGCAAATATAAGCAACTCAATTCAAGAGTAGGCAACGTACAACACTACTTTTCAAAATATGACATACACACGGGCAACATGAATATAAAAAATGTTCATCTCTAATCATTAAAAAATGCAAAATAAAACCACAGTCACATATCATCTAACACCAGTCACAATGGTATTACTAAAAAGTATAACAGATGCAAGGTTTATAGACTGCTGATGGGAATGTAAATTAGCTCAGCCATTGTGGAAATTTGTTTGGCAATTTCTCAAAGAACTTGTAACAGAACTACCATTAGACACTGCAATCCCATTATTGGTTATATACCCAAAGGAATATAAATTATTTTACTGTAAAGACACATGTACACACTTCTTCATCACAATACTATTCACAATAAAAAAAAAAAGACATAGAATCAATCTAAGTGCCCATCAATGGTAGATTGGATACAGAAACTGTGGTACATATACACCATGGAATACTAAAAAACCAAAAAGAGAACAAGATCATGTCCTTTACAGCAACATGGATGGAGCTGGAGGCCATTATACTAAGTGAATTAATGAAGAAACATAAAACCAAACACTAGATGTTCTCACTTATCAGTGGGAGAACAAAGAAGGTAACAACAGACATTGGGGTCTACTTGAAGGTAAAGAGTGGGAGGGGGATACAGATCTAAAATTATCTACTGAGTACTATGAAATAATTTGTTCACCAAAACCCCATGACATGCAATTTACCTACATAGCAAACCTACAAATATACCCCTAAACTTATAATAAAAGTTTAAAAAAATAAAGATCTCAGAAAAAAAAATCTACATTTAACCTCAAGGAACAAGACAACAGAGATAAGCTAGAATCCAAAGTAAATTAAATAAAGAACATAATAGCTGGAGGATCAAAGATAGTGGATTTGACACAACTCCAGTGCACAACACCCAGCAAAAGAGATGCAGAAACCCAGAAATCTCCTAGCTCCAACCGAGGTACCAGGTGCATATCAACGGGTCTGGTCCCAGGGTGAGCAAAGCCCACTCAGGGCAGACTGAGGCGGGGAGGGGTGATGCTTCACCCAGAAAGCGCATCTGACCAGTGAGTCGGAGGCTCCACCTCTGGCACTCCGGTCCAGATACAGCGCTTCCTCCAAAGCCTCAGCAATACACAGAACAGGGAATGTTTGCCAGTCAAGCACTGGGAATTACAAGTGCGGAGTTGAATAAGAGTCTGCAGACTGACCTATCGCCCCCTTCCCACACACAGAGAGAGAGGGAGCTGTAAGCGGGAGCAGCTGTGTGGCCCCTATCCCATGACCAGAGAGAGAGAAAACTGAAAAGGGGAGACTGCTGGGTGCGGCTGGGTGGGTCCCTAACCTCCCCCACAAACCCCAGAGGGCTAAAGCTCTGACTCTAGTGGGTTGCCCAGCCAGTGCCACAGTCTGAGAGGAGCCCTAAATGATCCAGCCCAGTGGAGGAAGGGCACAACCCACCACGAGAGGCGTGGGACTGGGCTACATGTTTTAACAAAAAACACAGGAAGCCTATGTAGCAACTGGACGGCATTCTTGAGAACCCAGCAGCACCTACAGGTCAGCAGAAGAGGCGAGCCTAATCTCCCAGCATAGACAAAAAAGACACAGGAAGCTTCCCTAGTAACCTGAAGGAGTCCCTAGAAACACAGTAGTGCCCCCGCAGGCAGACAAGCGACCTCATCAAGCAGCTCTCTGACACCACAGCCAGGTAAATTCACAAAGATGGGGAAAAAACCAGCACAAAAAAGGTGAAACCATCAAAGACCAGAACACCTCTTCTCTTTCAAGGGATCACAACTCCTCAACAACACAGGATCACAACTTGACTGAGAAGGAGTGCAAAGAATTGACGGAAACAGGATTCAGAAGGTGGATAATAACAAACTTTTCGGAGCTAAAGGAACACATTCTAACTCAATGCAAAGAAACCAAAAACCTTGGAAAAAGGTTAGACAAAATGCAAACTAGAATAATCAGCTTAGAGAAGAACATAAACGACTTGATGGTGTTGAAAAACACAGCACAAGAACTACGTGAAGCAAACACAAGTTTTAATAGCTGAATTGATCAAGCAGAAGAAAGGATATCAGAGATTGAAGATCAACTCAATGAAATACAGAAGGCAATACAAGAAAAAAAAGCGAGAAGAAATGAACAAAGCCTCCAAGAAATATGGTATTATGTGAAAAGACCTAATCTACACTTGATCGGTGTACCTGAATATGATGGGGAGAATGAATCCAAGCTGGAAAACACACTCCAGGATATTATCCAGGAGAATTTCCCAAGCCTAGCAAGGCAGTCCAAATTTCAAATTCAAGAAATACAGAGAACTCCACAAAGATATTCCTCAAGAAGAGCAACCCCAAGGCAAATAATCATCAGATTCACCAGGGTCAAAATGAAGGAAAAAATGCTAAAGGCAGCCAGAGAGAAAGGTCAGGTCACCCACAGAAGGAAGCCAATCAGACTCACAGCAGATCTCTCGGCAGAAACCCTACAAGCCAGAAGGGGGGGGGGGCAATATTCAACATCCTGAAATAAAAGAACTTTCAACCCAGAATCTTATATCCAGCCAAACTAGGCTTCATAAGTGAAGGAGAAATAAAATCCTTTATGGACAAGCAATTATTGAGAGATTTTGTCACCACCAGACCTGCCCTACAAGAGCTACTGAAAGAAACAATAAGCATGGAAAGGAATAAGTACCAGTCACTGCAAAAGCAAACTAGTTGGCAAAGACCAAAAATGCAATGAAGAAAATGAGTCAACTAATGGGAAAGAAAAGCAGCCAGTAACAAAATGGCAGGATCAAATTCACACATAACAGTATTAACATTGAATGTAAATGGCCTAAACGCCCCAAAAGACACAGACTGGCAAACTGGATAAAAAGTCAGAGCCCATCAGTGTGCTGTATTGAAGAAACCCATCTCACATAAAAAGATACACATAGACTCAAAATAAAGGGATGGAAGAAAATTCACCAAGCAAATGGAGAACAAAAAAAAAAAAAAAAAAAAAGCAGGGGTTGCAATCCTAGTCTCTGATAAAATATACTTCAAACTAACAAAGATCAAAGGAGAAAAGGAAGGACATTACATAATGGTAGAAGGATCAATCCAATAGAAAGAGCTAACTATCCTAAATATATACGACCCCAATACAGGAGCACCCAGATACATAAAGCAAGTTCTTAACGACCTAAAATGAGACTTAGACTCCCACACAATAATAGTGGGAGACTTCAATACTCCACTGTCAATATTAGATCAACAAGACAGAAAATTAACAAGGATATCCAGGACTTGAATGCAGAGCTGGACCAAGCAGATCTAATAGACATATATAAAACGCTCCGTCCCAAATCCACAGAATATACATTTTTCTCAGCACCACATTGCACTTACTCTAAAATTGACCACATCATTGGAAAAAAATCACTCCTCAGCAAATGCAAAAGAACAGAAATCATAGGAAAAAGTCTATCAGACCACAGCACAATCAGACTAGAACTCAGGATCAAGAAACACACTCAAACCCACACAACCACTTGGAAACTGAACAACTTGCTTCTGAATGTTGACTGGATAAACAATGAAATGAAGGCAGAAATAAAGATGTTCTTCAAAACCAACCAGAATGAAGACCCAACTTACCAGAATCTCTGAGACACCTCTAAAGCAGTATTGAGAGGGAAATTTATAGCAATAAATGCCCACCAGAGAATAGAGGAAAGATCTAAAATTGACACCCTCTCATCAAAATTGAAAGAACTAGAGGAGCAAGATCAAAAAAACTCAAAAGCTAGCAGAAAACAAGAGATAGCTAAGATCAGAGCAGAACTGAAGGAGATAGGGACACAAAAAAACCCTTCAAAAAAATCAATAAATCTAGGAGCTGGTTTTTTGAAAAGAGGAACAAAATAAACAGACCGCTAGCCAGATTAATAAAAAAGAAAAGGGAGAAGAATCAAATAGATGCAATAAAGGGGATATCACCACTGATCCCACAGAAATACAAACTACCATCAGAGATTACTACAAACAGCTCTACTCACATAAACCAGTAAACCAGGAAGAAATGGACAAATTCCTAGACACTTGCACTCTACCAAGACTAAACCAGGAGGAAGTTGAAACCCTGAATAGACCAATAACAAGGGCTAAGTAGAGGCAGCAATTAATAGACTACCAACCAAAAGAAGTCCAGGTCCAGATGGTTCACAGCCAAACTCTACCAGACGTACAAAGATGAGCTGGTTCCATTCCTTCTGAAACTGTATCAAACAATACAAAAGGAAGGAATCTTCCCTAATTCATTTTATGAGACCAACATCATCCTGATACCAAAACCAGGCAGAGACTCAACTAAAAAAGAAAACTTCAGGCCAATATCCATGATGAACATCGATGCAAAAATCTTCAATAAAATACTGGCAAACAGATTGCAACAGCACATCAAGCAGCTTATCCATCACGACCAAGTAGGCTTCATCCCAGGAATGCAAGGCTAGTTCAACATATGCAAATCCATAAATGTAATCCACCACATAAACAGAAGCAAAGACAAAAACCACATGATTATCTCAATAGATGCAGAGAATGCCTTCAATAAAATTCAACAGTCCTTCATGCTAAAATTTCTCAATAAAATAGGTATTGATGGAACGTATCATAAAATGATAAAAGCTATATATGACAAACCTATAGCCAATATCATACTGAATGGGCAAAAGCTGGAAGAATTCCCTTTGAAAACAGGCACTAGATAAGGATGCCCTCTCTCACCACTCCTATTCAAGAGTATTGGAAGCTCTAGCCAGAGCAACCAGGCAAGAAAAAGAAATAAAGGGTATTCAATTAGGAAAGGAGGAAGTCAAACTGTCTCTGTTTGCAGATGACATGATTGTATATCTAGAAGACCCCATCATCTCAGCCCTAAATCTTCTCAAACTGATAAGCAACTTCAGCAAAGTCTCAGGATACAAAATCAATGTGCAAAAATCACAAGCATTCCTATATACCAATAACAGACAAACAGAGAGCCAAATCAAGAGCTAACTCCCATTCACAATTGCTACAAAGAGAATAAAATACCTAGGAATACAACTAACCAAGGATGTAAAGGACCTCTTCAAGAACTACAAACCACTGATCAACAAAATAAGAGAGGACACAAACAGATGGAGAAACATTCCATGCTCATGGTTAGGAAGAATCAATATCGTGAAAATGGCCATACTGCCCAAAGTAATCTATAGATTCAATGCTATCCCCATCAAGCTACCAATGGAAAAAAACACTTTAAACTTCATATGGAATCACAAAAGATCCCACATAACCAAGACAATCCTAAGCAAAAAGAAAAAAGTCAGAGGCATCACACTGCCATACTTCAAACTATACTACAAGGCTACAGTAATCAAAACAGCATGGTACTAGTACCAAAACAGAGACATAGACCAATGGAACAGAACAGAGACCCCAGAAGAAACACCACACATCTACAACCATCTGGTCTTTGACAAACCCAGCAAAAACAAGCAATGGGGAAAGGACTCCATGTTTAATAAATGGTGTTGGGAAAACTGGCTAGCAATGTGCAGAAAGCAGAAACTGGACCCCTACCTGTCACTTTACACTAAATTTAACTCCAGATGGATTAAAGATTTAAACATAAATCCTAACACCATAAAAACACTAGAAGAAAACAGGCAAAACCATCCAAGACATAGGCATAGACAAGGACTTCTGACTAAAACACCAAAAGCAATGGCAATAAAAGCAAGGATAGACAAATGGGATCTAATTAAACTCCAGAGCTTCTGTACAGCAAAAGAAACCATCATTAGAGTGAATTGGCAACCAACAGAATGGGAAAAAATTTTTGCCATCTACCCATCTGACAAGGGGCTAATATTCAGAATCTACAAAGAACTAAAACAGATATACAAGAAAAAAACAACCCCATTCAAAAGTGGGCAAAGGATACGAGCAGACACTTTTCAAAAGAGAACATATATGAGGCCAACAAACATATGAAAAAATGCTCATCATCACTGGTCATTAGAGAAATGCAAATCAAAACCACACTGAGACATCATCTCACACCAGAGTTAGAATGATGACCATTAAAAAATCTGTAGACAACAGATGCTGGAGAGGATGTGGAGAAATAGGAACGCTCTTACACAGTTGGTGGGAGTGTAAATTAGTTCAACCATTGTGGAAGACAGTGTGGCTATTTTTCAAGGATCTAGAAATAGAAATTCCATTTGACACAGCAATCCCACTATTGGGTATATACCCAAAGAACTATAAATCATTCTACTATAAAGACACATTCGCACGTATGTTCATTGCAGCCCTGTGTACAATAGCAAAGACCTGGAACCAACCCAAATGCCCATCAATGATAGACTGGACAAAGAAAATGTGGTACATATACACCATGGAATACTACATAGCCATAAAAAACGATGAGTTTGTGTCCTTTGTAGGGATTTGGATGAATCTGGAAACCATCATTCTCAGCAGACTGACCCAAGAACAGAAAGCCAAGCACCATATGTTCTCACTCATAGGTGGGTGTTGAACAACGAGAACACGTGGACTCAGGGAGAGGAGCATCACACACGGGACAGTTGGTGGGGGGAAGGGGAGAGACAACAGGGGTGGAGGGGGAGGGGAGGGTGGGGAGGGATAACATGGGAAGAAATGCCAGATATAGTATGCACCTAAAGTAAAATTAATTTTTTAAAAAATAAAAAATATAGAACATAATGTCAGAATAAATAAAGTGAAATTGATTAGAAATATAATTAAAAAATAATTATAATAATAATGTTAGGGGCAGAGGTTATGCATGGGCTCAGCAACATGCACTTCCACTCACAAATGCTGACCTGGCTAAGGCCACTGCTGAGGGCCCAATTTGCCAGCAGCAGAGACCAACACTGAGCCCTTGATATGACACTATTCCTTTTTTTTTTTTTTTTTTAAGACAGAGTTTCACTCTTGTTACCCAGGCTGGAGTGCAATGGTGCGATCTTGGCTCACTGCAACCTCCGCCTCCTGGGTTCAAGCAATTCTCCTGCCTCAGCCTCCCGAGTAGCTGGGACTACAGGCACGTGCCACCATGCCCAGCTAATTTTTGTATTTTTAGTAGAGACGGGGTTTCACCATGTTGACCAGGATGGTCTTGATCTCTTGACCTTGTGATCCACCCGCCTCGGCCTCCCAAAGTGCTGGGATTACAGGTGTGAGCCACCGCGCCCGGCCGATATGACACTATTCCTTGGGGTAATCAGCCAGCCATCTGGTGGCAGGTTGATTTCCATCAAGGGAAGGGCAGAGATTTGTCCTCACTGGAATAGACACCTCCTCCGAATATGGTTCTCTCTGTTTTGAGCCACCTAAAGCTGAGGGTGGTATGACACAAGCCTCCCTGCGATCACCACCACTCTGACTGCACCTGGAGTCAGTATAGTCCTGGGCCTCACCCAAGGCCTTATGTACTACCTTGCTATTACCCATTTTCACTCAATAGCCTGGCACTCTGCAATCAACATGTGGCAAAGCCAGTCAGACCTGTGTCCTTTCCTCTAGGGCAGAAAGTTCCCCTTAGGCACTGGGTGGGTCCAGAAGTGCCATCCAGAAGTCAGAAATTAAGGTCAAAAACCTTAGCAGTCTACCTTATGTTCTGTTTAACTACTGTTGAGCTGGAACTCTTCCTACAAGATGCAGTCCTTCCCACTATTTCTTCCCCTTTCCAAAGGCAGAGTAGCCTCACCCCTACAGGCCATGCAGGCCATGAGGAGGATTGCGAGACTATCCTTAGGGCCCAAGGGCTTTTTTTTTTTTTTTTTTTTTTTTTTTTTTTTTTTTTTTAAGGATGGAGTCTCCCTTTGCTGTCAGGCTGGAGTGCAATGGTGTGAGGCCCAAGGGCTCTTAAGTAAGCTTGTGCTGAATGCTGCTTGGCCTGAGACTCATCCTTAAGGGCAATGGGCTCCTCTCTAGCCCAGATGCTTTCCAAGAGTCCAGTCCTGGAATTGGGAACCTCAAGAGCCCATTTGGTATTCTACCCTACTGTAGCCATGCTGGTATCTATAGTGCAAGACAAAGTTCCCTTTACTTTACTGTACTCTTCTCAAGCAGAAAGACTCTTTTCCTGAATGAGCTGAGTCTCACCTGAAGCCAGCCAGTCTCAGAGATTCACCCAAGGCCTTCTATGTAGTATCTGGGTATTACTGCTGGTTATTCAGGCTTCAAGGGTTCTTTGGTTAGCAGGTGATGAATGCTGGCAGGAATGGGACCTTTTCTTCAAGGCAGTGAGTTCTCTTGTCCCAAGGCGTGTCTAGCAATGTCATCCTGGAGCGAAGGCCTGGAACAGAAACCTTATGACTCTGACTAGTGTCTTATACTGACTGCTGTGGCTGGGCTGGTATCTTAGATGCAATACAAAGTCCTCCCCACACTTCTCTCTGCTCTATGCAAGTGGGAGAAAGTGGTCTCTTTTGGAGCTGTGAACTCTGCAGCCTGAGTTTAGGATAGGTGTGATGCCAGCACTTCTTTAGCCACCCTAGCTAGTGTCTTACTAGGTCACATGCTTCCACTGTCTCTGGGCTCAGTTCAGCACTAGCATTTGCCTATGAGTTTCAGTCTTATGACCTAGACTACCTTTCAAGTTTATGTAGAGATCAGAGCTCTTTAGTCCACGCTGGCAAAGATTGTGTGAAGTAAAGTCAGACCGCTGAGATCCATGATTCCCCTCTAACTAAGAATGATTTAAATGCTCCCTCCATGGACAGGAGTCAGCTGAATTTTGTCCAGTTTTTCTTTCCACTTTAGCAGAATAGCCATAAGCTTACTGTTTCATAATTACTGTACTCTTCTTCCACTAGTGGTCAGTGATGCTTTCCACATGACACCACCACTACCAGGGAATAGGGGTAACGTGGTGGTGATGATTTAAGAATATTTTTTTTCCTAACTCTCAGCAATATGAAGATAAAACTAGGTTCTATGAGAGCCTGCCTTATTTTTGGTTCTTATGCAGGTGTTTTTTTTTTTCTGTGTAGATACTTGGTAAATTAGTATCCTTCTTCAGGAATAATTTGTGGAGGTTTTTATTCTGCCATCTTCCTGTGCCTTCTCACCTGCAGCACACTATTACTAACCTATGTTTCTGGTCAGTTAGACAAGAGAATTAAAAAATGGAAATAAAGTGACTTCAAAGAAAGGGATTGAAATTTTATTTGAATATTTGGATAATTATCTGAAGAAACTGGCTTAAGATTAACTGGGTATATGAAGGACATTCTACCTACATCAAAGTGGATCTAAAGAATATAAGTTATCATATGGATCTTTACTCCTATAAATACAAAGTTGCCTCATAAGTTTAATAAGACAATGTCATTTTCAGAATCTTTGGCACAAAACTTGACTGAAGAACATGAGAATCTTATCTAGATCAAAAACTATAAAAGAAAATGTGACTTTTTTATTTAGTTGCAGCAAAAATGTATTTTTGTGATACTCTATTGATTAAAAGACTCCAATCTCAAATTCAGCAGATTCCAACCTTAATAGATATTATAATTCTCCTTACAGCTATTGATTGAGAAAGCATGAACAGGCAGAGGGGTGTAAACTTCTATAACACCCTCGACAATAGACCTTGAAAGCAGAAGATGGCTACCATATATACTTCTATTCAAAGGGAAGTTTCCTTGTATTTCATCAAGATCAAAGGTATCCATAATTTAACTATAAATCTCCAGTTTTGGAGAGAGAGAGAGTGTGTGTGTGTGTGTGTGTGTGTGTGTGTGTATGCTGATACATCTTCCTGTGAATGAAACCTCATAATGAATATATCTATTGGAGACAATTATTTCTAGGATTTTATATCTAGGTATTATTTACTAAGCTTTCCTCCTTAAGGTCTATTTGTAGACATAACATTTCCCTATGCATTTAACAATAGGCCTTGGATGTTTTCTAATATTAAATTATAAATATTATTTTAAAATCTTGATTACAGCCGGGCGCGGTGGCTCACGCCTGTAATCCCAGCACTTTGGGAGGCCGAGGCGGGTGGATCACGAGGTCAAGAGATCAAGACCATCCTGGTCAACATGGTGAAACCCCGTCTCTACTAAAAGTACAAAAATTAGCTGGGCATGGTGGCACGTGCCTGTAATCCCAGCTACTCGGGAGGCTGAGGCAGGAGAATTGCTTGAACCTGGGAGGCGGAGGTTG
>PVKV010024352.1:0-31567 GCA_004027835.1 Alouatta palliata | reverse complement strand
GGTAGTCCCACTACCCCTACTCCCCGTTTGCACCCAAGTCACAGCGGTAGTCCCACTACCCCTACACCCTGCTTGCACCCAAGTCACAGGGGTAGTCCCACTACCCCTACACCCTGCTTGCACCCAAGTCACAGCGGTAGTCCCACTACACCTACACCCTGCTTGCACCCAAGTCACAGCGGTAGTCCCACTACCCCTACACCCTGCTTGCACCCAAGTCACAGCGGTAGTCCCACTACCCCTACTCCCTGCTTGCACCCAAGTCACAGCGGTAGTCCCACTACACCTACTCCCTGCTTGCACCCAAGTCACAGCGGTAGTCCCACTACACCTACTCCCTGCTTGCACCCAAGTCACAGAGGGACCCCACCACAAGCCCTCTCATCTGCTCACAGCCCCACCCAGACCAAGTAAGAGACATAAGGTGAGGGACAGGGCTGCCACTGGCCCACATGGCACCTTGGTTCCTATTAGAGAAAGATAGCCCTTCAAGTAGAAACCACCCCAAATCAAGAGCATGGAATGGAATCCAGACCCCACCTATCCCTCGGCCAGGTGCTCCTCTGTACTGGACAGCCTGCACAACCTCACATGTTGGCCCTGGAAGAGGAGGACACAGGGGATTGGGGTAATGGGGAAGGGAGACCCTAGAGCTGCTGCAGAGGTTTCTGGCTGGGCCAGCAATTGGGTGGAGGCGGTGCCAGCAGCAGGGCAAGAGGCATTTCCTGCAGCTTCTCTGAACCCTCTAAATTAGGAATACACCTTGTACATGGCAGGCGCTCCACAGTGTTCAATGAGCAAACGAGTGAGGCAAGCCAGAAAACCAGACCTTTTTGAAAAGAAAAAAAATTCAAGACAAAGACTGTAATTAAAAACCAAGAAACCTGCTTGGTGGAAAAAGGGAATGCAGAGGGTAAGGAAAGCTATTCACTGCTCGCCTCCCTTCTGAACTGGGCATGACGATGGCCCGCTCATTACGGATGTGGCCCTCGGGAAGCACATCCATCTCCCTCTGCAGCCTCCACACCAGATTTGCGGAGAAGCGCCAAGCAGTCTTCCTTCAGTGGTGTGAGAAAAAGCTGTGACTGCCAGGAAGCCTACCCGCTGACAGGGTACATGGAACATAAGTGTGCTTAAAACCACACAGCCATCAACACCCTCCTGAAACTGGGAATCTATTTGCTGGGGCACTAATTGAATTGCATGAACTTTCATAAAGTCATACAATCTTTGCAGAGTTACAATGCAGGTCCATGGAGGTTGGTACAATCACTCATTCAAGAAACAGTGACTGAACTGCTGACCATGTGCCAGCACACACAGGGTCTGGGGATGCTGGGTTGGAAGAGGCCATCCTGTCTCCCAGCCCTCCCGGGGCTCACATCCCAGCTGGGGACAACCAGGGGCTACAACCCAGGCTGTCAGGCTGTGGAAGCAGAATCAGGTGGTGGGGGTGGGGAGACACCCAATCCATTCGGGCTTGGGAAGATTTCCTGGAGAGGAGACATCAGTGGAGACTTGGAGGGCAGGTGACGTCTAGCCAAAAAGAAGGGAAATGCAAGGGAAAAAGAAAAATATGTTCAAAATCAACCTAAGGCTAAACTGGAACACACCTCCTACAGCCCACCTCTCCACTAATGACAACTGAAATTCTGGACAAAATACAAAAAGCAACTCCCTAAGGACTCAAAAAGGAAACAAGAGCACGTGGCTTGGGAGAGAGAGAGAAAAACTCAGAGAAGTGACTAGTACAGAGGTGGGAACCCAATTTCTTTTTTTTTTTATTTTTTATTTTCTGATTTTCTCTAACAGCTTTGACCTGAGAGGAGGACCCCAGTGGAGCTGCTCTGGCAGCTTCAAAGTATATGAAGCAAAAAATCACAGAACTGAAGAGAAAAATACACAAATCCAAAATTATACCTGGAGATGTCAACACTCCTCTCTCCATAACTGAAAGAACAAATAGATTAAAAAAAACAGCAAGGATGTAAAAGAACAGACACCATCTTCAACCAATTGACCAAATTGCCATTTATAGAACACACTGCCAAGTAACAGCAAAATGCACAGAGAAGAGGGAACATTCAACACAGCAGGCTATATTCTGGGCCATAAAGCTAACCTTAGCAAATTTAGAAGAACTGAAATACAAAGTATGTTTTCTGACCAGGATTAAACTGGAAATTAATGATAGAAAGAGATCTTCCAGCCTGATCAACACGGTGAAACCCCGTCGCTACTAAATACAAAAATTAGCTGGGTGTGGTGGCGCACGCCTGTAGTCCCAGCTGTTCCGGAGGCTGAGGCAGGAGAATTGCTGGAATCTGGGAGGCAGAGTGTTTGTAGTGAGCCAAAATCACAACCCTGCACTCCAGCCTAGGGGACAGAGAGAGACTCTGTCAGAAAGAAAAGAAAAAAGAAAAGAAGGGAGGGAAGGAGGGAGGGAGGGAAAAGAAAATAGAAAAAGAAAGATAATCTGGCAAGTCTCCACATGTTACCACATGCTTGGAAATTAAACAATACGCTTCTAGATAGCCCATATGTCAAAGAGAAAGTCTAAAGAAAATGAGAAAGTATTTGTAATTGGATTAAAATTAAAATACAGCCAGCATATTATAATTAAAATTTGTGGGATACAGATGAAGCAGTGCTGAGAGGAAAATGTGTAGCATTAAAATGTTTATATTAAAAAAATCTCAAACCAATGGCCTAACTTGTCTCCTTAAGAAATTAGAAAAAGAAGAGCAAATTAAATCCAAAGCAAGCAGACAGAAGAAAATAAAAATTAGAGCAGAAATTAAGGAAGTAGAAAAAAAGGAGGGAAAGTCAGTATTTCTTTGAAATGATCAGTAAGATTTTCTTAGTCACAATGACTAAGAAAAAAGACACAAATACCATTATCAGTAATGAAAGAGGAGACATCACTACAGGCTCTAAAAATATCAAAAGAAAAAGAGACTATTACAAATCAGTTTGTGTACATTAAGTTTCACAACTTAGATAAAATGAACCAATTCTTTGAGGCGTGCAGCTACCAAGTCTCACTCATTAAGAAATATACAATCTGAATAGTTCTATATCAAACCTCAAGGAGAACAAACAAGATACCACTTTGTACCCACTAGGATAGGTATAATGCAAAAGACAAGTAAGAACAAGTGTTGGTGAGGATATGGAAAAATCAGAACCCTCATACACTGGTGGTGGGAATACAAAACGGTGCAACCACTTTAGAAAACAGTCTGGCAGTTTCTCAAAAGCTTACACATACAGCTACCAACCATATGACTGCAATTCCACTTCTAGGAAGAACCAAGAGAAGTGAAAACATATGTCCACATAAAAATTTAAAAACAAATGTCCATAAATGGAAACAATGCAAATGTCCAATGGAGAAACAAATTGTGTATATCCATACAACGGAATATTATTTGGTCATAAAAAGAAGTGGAAGACTTCTTGTTGTTGGTCTGGCATGTAAGGAGCTTATAAATCAAAACAACAAGTAAAAAGCTGAACAAACTGTAAAACTCTTTTTAGATCCATAAAAGAAGTGAGATCACAAGGCAAACTGCTGCCCTCAAAATTGGAGACACAGACAGGTAAATAGACAATCACAAGGTATTGAAGCAGAAATTTCCACAGGAACCAGGGCCAGGAAACGGAATTATAATTGACAAATTGCTAGAGGCTCATTGTGGACAAGTCAGAGAGATTAAAAACTATGGAAGACCTGGTCATCAGTGGCCCCCAAAATTTTGTGCATTTTACCTCCAGGAGCTACCAGGTTCTCACAGAGAAGACTGGAGAAAATCCCCTTATGTTTCCAGCAGAAGGAGAAAAGGAACTACTTTGAAATATAGCAGAGCATTCTGTTCTTCTTCTTTTTATTTATTTATTTCTGTAGAGTCAGGATCTTGCTATGTTGTTTGTTTGTTTTTGTAGAGTTAGGATCTCGCTATGTTGCCCAGGCTGGTCTCTAACTCCTGGCCTCAAGCAATCCTCCTGCCTCAGCCAGCCTCCCAAAGAGCATTCTGCGGGTCTGTCCTGCAGAGAAATTAGTTAGCCAGAATCTAACTTGCTGGGTTTATCACAGCCTAGCTGACCTGGGGGAAAGGGAATACCCAACCCCCACTGGCTCCAGCCTTCCACATGGGAGAAGGGAAATACTCAATTCCTGCCCCTCTAGCCTTCTATGTGGAGAAAGAAAACACCCAGCTCCAGCCCATTCTAGCTGTCTGTCCTATTTAAAGGGGAGAAGGGACTAAGAAGTACGTGTGAGCTCACAGTCCAGAAGCACAGACTCTCTAAAAGACTAACCTAGTCACAAGATGCTTCCCCGCCGCCGCTGACACTATGCTACATTACTAAAATTCTTTTTATAGCAGTTCCTTTTACCTAGCTCATCTTGTCTGGCTAACAGGAAAGAATTATAAGGCATACTAAAAGGCAAAAGATATAGCTTGAAGAGAAAGCATCAGAACCAGACTCAGATACGGCAGTGATCATGGAATTATCAGACTGAAAATTTAAAACAACTATGATCAACACACTAAGGGCTCTAATGGAAAAAGCAGACACCACGAAAGAACAGAAGGGCCCTGTAAACAGACAGGTAGAAATTCTAAGAAAAGACCAAAAAGAGCTGCTTGCGATCAAAAATACTGTAACAAAAATAAAGAGCACTGCTGGGTGTGGTGGTTCATGCCTATAATCCCAGCATTTGGGAGGCCAAGGTGGGAGGATCCCTTGAGCCCAGGACTTTGAGGCTGCAGTGAGCTGTGATCACAGCATTGTACTCCAGCCTGGGATAGAGTGTGAGACCCTGTCCCCAAAAATAAGTGTTGCTTAAGGACAGGGATACAGTCTGGGAAATGCGTCATGAGGCAATTTTGTCACTGTGTGAACATCATGCGCTTACACAAACCTCAATGGCATAGCCTAAATACACCTAGGCTAGTGGTCTAGCCTGCGGCTCCTAAGCTATACATCTGGGTGGGAGGCAACTGTACTGAACACTGCAGGTGATCACTAGGTGAATTTTTCAGTTTTATTATAATCTTACAGGACCACTGTCTTATATGTGATCTGACACTGACCAAAATGTCATTATGTGGTACATGACTGTATGTTCATTTAAGACGAAAGCTGAATTCATGCTGTGAACAAGAAGAACTATAAGGGTTTGAGCATCAAACCACCCCAGTTCATGGTCTTACCCTACTACCAACTGGCCGTGTGCTCATGGTGTATAACTGAGCCCCTCCAAGCCTCAGGGCCCTGAGAGAAGAAAGGGGATGACGGCAGCACCCAGTCTACCTCCCAGGATGGCCACAGGGAAATGAGCCACTGCATACACAGCCCGCACGGCATGATGCCCGCAGGGGGCACACTGTCATCAGCACTGGCTGCTGAAAGGGGCCCTCGAGACCATCAGGCACTCCGCCATGCCCCCACTTGATGGATGAGGAAATGGGAGCCAGGAAAGTCAAGGAACAGCCTCGGCCCCCATCTTTGCCTCCATCAGGCTCCTACTCTCATCTGCATACAAAGTTTAGCTTGTGGCAGAGCTTAGTCACTACCGTGGAAAGTACAAAAAGTCCAAATAAAAAGCCTTTTTAATATAAAACAGATGAAAGAGACAAATGGAGAGTAATCAAAATCTCATTAGGGCAAATAAGCAACCTGCCTACGGTGCCACAAAACCGATGGCACTTTGAATCAAGTAGGCGAAGCCGTCTCTTGGACGGCTACCATCACAGGAGTGGAAATCTCAAAAATGTTCCCACCCACTGGGGCAGAGTTTTCACTAGGTACCCACACAATGGCCCCCGACTCTGGCTATATATTAGAATCACCTGCAGAGTTTTCAAAAACCTCAATGCCTAGGCCACCTAGGGCAGGAATACTTTCTAATGCTCCCTTGGTAGCTATGGCCCGTGCCCTAGACCAGTCAGGCCAGGCCAGCCCAGCCACCATCCACTGCTTTACCAGCTCTTATCACTACCATCCTGCGATTACTCCCATCCAAGGAAGGATGCTCACAGGAGGGGAAGGAGATAAGCAAATTTATGACAGTGGCCCAGCCTCCATTCAACTGGCTGGGCTAATCAGTTGTAATTTTAAGAATCTGTCTTGATTAAAGCTATAAGACAGCCAGGCGCTGTGGCTCATGCCTGTAATCCCAGCACTTTGGGAGGCCGAGGCAGGCAGATCACCTGATGTTGGGAGTTCGAGACCAGCCTGACCAACATGGAGAAACCCCATCTATAAAAATACAAAAAACTAGCTGGGCGTGGTGGTGTATGCCTGTAATCCCAGCTACTCGGGAGGCTGAGGCAGGAGAATTGCTTGAACCTGGGAGGCGGAGGTTGCAGTGAGCCGAGATGGCACCATTGCACTCCAGCCTGGCAAACAAGAGCGAAACTTCGTCTCAAAAAAAAAAGGTGTAAGTCATTCATGTGACAGTTTGTGCCCTTCCTGCCTCCCCTCCCTCCCTACTGTGTGCTTGGCACTATGCTGGATGCTGGGAATACCACGGTAAATGAGGCACAACTCTTTCCCTCAGGGAGTCTACATGCTACCAGAACGCTACAGCATACTAGTGATGGGCTGAGATTGCAGGAAGCTGAGCTGAGGACCCACACAGGCCCAAGGGTGAGTCACCCACTCCCCTGTCACCTGCATGTTAGAACACGTGGTTACAGAGGGTATGGGACAAAGATAGAGAAGGAGGTCAAGAAACCAAGTTGAGATCTGGAAGTCAAGATGTCCCTGTATAAACTTAAAAATAATAATAAAAGTAGAAAGAAAGATGTGGAACAAGCATGAAATATTGATGATCAGTGTCAATGTGACACCAGGGTGTGCTGGAGAAAATGAGCTAGGCTGTCAGAGTTGGTTTTATCATGAGAGTCCCAGAGCGAGTGGGGAATTGGAGCTTTAGAGGTACAGTGGGGCCCTGGAGAAGCAGAGTTGGCAGACCTGAATGAATCTGCAACTCTTTCTCAGGCGCAGAGTAGGAGCTAGACAGCAAAAGAACCACTCCGCCCCCAGCCTGCCCAATGTCACCCTGCACACAGAAAGAGAGGAACTGGGGCAGAGTCCAGGCTCCCAGCTCCGGGAGCCACGAGTCCTACATTTTCCAGGGCTGCTTCAATTTTCAGCGTTCAGTCTTGCCTTAACTGAGGTAATCTGCTGAGGTTGGGGTTCCATAATGTAGTCCTGCAAAAACGGTGATTCACTGAATTTGCAATGTGAGTTTTAAGCCTCTACATGAGCTTTCTTAACAAATCTCATTCATGTTACAAAAGGAGAAGTTCTTTTTATTACCTATCCTAACTTTTGGTTCAAAATACATAGTAATCTTAAAGTGAACTAGAAGAGGACTCCCTTGGAACATTTCCCAACCTTCTAGAAGGCTCAGTACGGCTGAGTCCATGTCTTAGGCTTCTCCTGAGACTCTACAGCTTCCATTCTGTGCTGGGCACAGAGCCACAGCACTGCAAGGCTGGACGTGCAGGAGACTCATAACTCTGTTATCTACCAAACACCAGGAAGCAGAGGAGCTCAGTCTTAGCAGACAACAACAGTGCCTGGATGGCCACACTATATCTCATCTGACACAGGGTCTCCCAAGTCCTCCTGCCTCTGTCCACATTTCTGGAATGACTCACTATGGCTGAATTCCAGCTAGCCTTCATATCCCATTTGTCAGAGGGATCACACCCTCTATGTAGATCCCAGGGTGGCCACTGTCCCTGAGGTTGTGGGCAGGTGGGTGTTCCTACAGGCCTCTATTGCAAAGAGAGTGGCGGCTGACTCCATCAGCTCACTCCAGGTTACCCTGAACACCTGCTCTGGTCTGGGCCTTGCCAGGGATGCCAGGCACAGAGATACCAGGCTCCCACACCAGGTGGCTATAAAGAAACACCTGTGGATAAAAGCACTCAAAGGCAAGTAAGATTCAAGAGTGATTATGTCCCTGAGATAGGTCAAGATGGTGCAGGCTAATTGAGGATAAGGTTCATATGAGAGAAGCAAGGGACTTCTAAGTTCAGAGGCCCTCTGGGCCCTGGCTTCTCAAAATGTGGTCCACATATTATCTCCTGCTTCATTTCCTGGGAGCTTGTTAGAAATGCAGGGTCTCCTCCCCAGCCGGACCTGCTGAAACAGTATCTGCATCCTAACAAGAGTCTAGGATCTCTCCTACACGTGTGAGTTTGAGAAACCCTACTTTGGAGGTGTGTTTGGACCGCCACTTTATGATACCAATTAAAAAGTCGTGGACCAGAGAGGCTTTTGCTTAAGGAGTGTGCCTGAAATCACCCAGCAAAGCGAGTAACAGAGGAAGGACATGAGCCTAGGTCTCCTGCAGCTCAGGCCAATGGCACTAGAGGCTCAGGGGGCTCCCGGAGAAATTGACCGTCACAATACTGTAAAGGTCAGACAACAGGCATCTTGGGTTCCGGACCACACCCATGTTCAAGCAGACTGCTGGGAGGAAGAGGGGTCAGAGGATGCAGCAGCAGCAGCATGAAGCCAGCTTCGAGTAAGCACACACAGCTGGCTTGTGCAGAACACATCCTGCTGACCTCTGGAGATGAAGTCAGATACTCTGCAGTGATGAGATGTGCTACAAACATCAAATCCAAGGCGGAGAGATCAGCCAACATCAGCCAACATCAGCCAAGAAGAAGAGACAGGGAGCCAACTGCAGTAATGAATTGGGCTGGACTAGAGAAGTCTGGAATCCTGACACTTGTCATTTGGCTACATTTAAGGAATCATAAAGCCTCATGACTGGAAAGCAACCAAAAAGTTATATGTTCCAACTACTCACCATGCCCTAAGATCCCAGAGAGAGGTGGTCTGACCTCACTCGCCTCAGTTCTGTCAGCAGAAACCTACTACTTACCTTCATAATGTAGGCTTGCTTTGACCCAGAAATTTTCATTCTGAGAGCCAGGCTGAAGGAAATAAATCCCAACTGTGGAAAAAGCTATATGCACAAAGATGTTTCTTACAGTGGAATGTGTGATAAAGTAAATAACAAACTTGATAGTTTGTTTAGAGATTATAACAAGGGAGAGAAACAACTTATACACCCTGACTGAAGAAACAGTTCCCACCTGGAAAACACATTCTCTGAGCACCTGTTTTCTGCAATGAACACAGAATGGGGTAAGACACCCACTTTGTCAGCCAGCTCGGGAGGATTAGTCCTGACAATCAGTAGGGTGACAGATGTCAGAACCACATCTCTCTATACCAAGGTCAACCAGATCTTAAATATCTTTGGTTTTGTGGGCTGTGTGGCCTCTGTTGCAATGGCTCCACTCTGTTACTGCAGTATAAAAGCAGCCAAAGATGATACATAAATGAATGAGTGTGGCTGTGTTCCAATAAACCTTTATTTATAAAAATAGGCAGTTAGCTGGACTAGCCTCAGGCTATAGTTTGCTGACTGCTGATCTCTATCCTCACATCTATTTATTTTAAATGGCAAAAACATTTTTGAACTATCCTACACATCTAACACAGGGAAATGGTTTAATATGTTAAAGCATTCATCTGATTCACTTCATCCATAGATACTTACTGAGTGCCTGCCTATGCCAGACACTGCTCTGAGTCCTGAGAAGAAGCAAGGCAGTGAGTGAGGAACACTATGAATCAAAGCAATATGCCTGAAACCTTACGAGAGTCTGCACTAATAGAGAACATCCTTCTAATGCTACCTGAAAAGCAAAATGCAAAATCGTGTATAAAAATAAGACCAAATAGTGCTTTTATATTAAAAAAAAAGAGAGAGAGAAAAAAAAAACAGAAAGAAGACTATCAAATTGTTGCTAATATTTAACTTTGGCTGTTTGGACTACCCCTCCTCTCTTTACCTGAATTTTCCAATGTCGTCATATGATTATGTATTACTTTTACAACAAAACATTCCCCCCCCGCCCCCACTGTATTTAAAAGGGAAGGCTTGTCTTGGTTTAAGCTAAGGTCTTTGTCCCTCCTACTTCCACCTGTGGTTCCCACCGTGGACCGTGACGGCAGCTGGAAAAAGCCAAGCTGCTCGCTTCCGGATATTCACACACATGCCCAGGCTGAGCCGGAGAGTTCAGCACCTGAGACAGCGCCACAGGAGCCCACAGGGATGAGAAATAAGCAGCGGCAGGCGGGAGCTCCTGGAGGGCAGGGGCTGTGCCTCATCCCTGGTCCTCCTGCTTTGAGACACATGGGCAACACCTGTCAAAGCAGGAAAGAGTGTTGTCCCCTGAGCCCAACTGATGCAAATGGAACAAGCCCGGTGACCCAGCGGGGGAGGATTGTTGGTAGAAAGGAAGTAAAAACAAATACTGCACAGATCCCTTAGCCACATTACTATCTTGGGACAGACTCGCAAACATGCCGACACCAGTCACAGCAACATCTGCTTCTAATTGCTTCTCCCCTAGCACTTTCAGGGCTCGTCAGCTGGCATCTGCCCTAGGAAAAAATCCAGTGTTTTTAACAAACGCTTAAATCAGATGGCGTCCTTGGTGAGCAATTTCTTACGTGTTTGGTCTTTGAGGCTAAAAACAGTGAGTGCACCCATAAGGGATGTGGTTGTCAGGAGGGGCTGGGTGCTCAAGAGGTCCCACTTCAAACGGTATGACTAAGAGTTTCCAGTTCACAAGGCACATTCAAATGTTTTCTTTCACTTGTCATGTATTTATATCCTAAATAGAAAGTGTTTTGGCAGGTTTTTTTTTTTAATGCCACTGTGTCCACTTCTTTATAGGTAATTTCCTCTCTTTTCCAAACATTTGTATAAGAAAGTTTCTTTGTAAAAGAAAAATATGTGATTTTTTTTTCAAAGACTACATTTATCTATGCTCCCACTTGTGAGTACTTTAAGCAAGATCTCATGTATGGGCAAAACTTCCCATTCTCTGTCAAAAAAAAAAAAAAGGTCTCTGCATTTAGGCTCAAAAAAACAGCAGCCCCTTCTGCCCATCAGGAAAGGGTCTTCCTGTGCCAGCCAGTCTGAAGCAGGAAGGCAAATCTGGAATCTAGGGCTTGGGGGCTCTGTGTCACCCTCCTCCCTCTAGAAGACATAGACAGCCTCTACTCAGGACAGACCTGCTTGGACGCTGCACCTGTCTAGGACTTAACGCAGGAGATGTTCACAAACCTCCCGTGGCTCCCCACTGTTAAGACCAAGACACAGCATTGAAAGACTCTCTGCCCAGGTCACCTTGCTGTGTGGAGCCCATGCCTATCCAAGTCCCCACAGACATCCTGTGTTCCCACCTCCTATATCTGCACTCTGCATAACTGCCTTCCTCCATCATTCACTCATTCAGTTAATCATGATTCATACAGTGCCTACTATGTGCCAGGCACTGTTCTAGAAGCTCGATGTCAACAGCAAACAAAAATCTCTGCCCTCAAAGAGCTTACATTCTGGAGGAGGGAAACAGGCAAATGAATGAACACATAAAATCCATATTATGTCAGATGACAGTAAATGCAATGGAGAGAAATGAGATAGCATAGGGGACCAGTGAATGCTAGTGGGTTGCGGTCAGGGGGCACCTCACTGGAGAGGTAACATGATCAGAGCCTCGTGACAGCGGGCAGTAAGCCTCTGCATAGTAAACAGGCAGAAGAGCCTTCCAGGCAGAGGGAGCAGCAATTGCAAAGGCCCTGAGGCAGGAATGTGCTAGTATGTTCAGGGAAGGCAAGGAGCCTAGTGGGACTGGCACTAATGAGAAATGCTGGCCCACTCCCAGGCCAGAAAGGATCATTTAGGCCTTGTGGACCATCAGAGACATTAGCTTTTACTGTAAGATCAGAGCCTGGAGGATTCCAACAAGAGGAGTGACATGTCTGAGTCACAATGTAACAGACCAATTGAGCTGCTGTGTTGAGAACAGCCTGCAAGGGGCAAGGGGGAAAGTGAGAAATCAGATGCGAAACTCCTGCAACCATCCCAGCAAGAGACAACAGCAGAGCTACAACAGCCAACGTGGGGAAAAGTGTTCAAGTTTTAGAGAATTTGCTAATGGTTTGGATATGGGGATATCATGCGAAGAACAGACAGACTGATTCTGATGTTTTTGGCCTGAACAACTAGGATGGAGCTGCCATGTAGTAAGTGGTGATGGTAAAAGGTGCAGCAGGTTGCAGTAAATGATGAGGATGGAAATCACAACCAGCCTTTCAGCCCCAGGAACAGTGACTGCTCTAAGAAGCCTTCCCACAGCAAGCTAAAAGCACTCACCTCCTCCCTTCCTCTCTCTCCCAAGCATGTATGCATTTATACAGGTGCATACACACACACACCCCGATTCTCTGTACCAGAGTTATCTGTATCCACACATTATTCCTTTGCGTAACCCAGCAGCTGTATCCACACATCATTCCCTTGATTTACCCAGCAGATTCATTTTATATCATCTGGAAGCATTTGTGCACAGTAGGTATTCAACAAATATTTTTAGTAATATGCGGCATAAAATTATATCTACGATATTTTAAGTCTGACAACTCAAGAACGTTCTTTCAAAACGTCTAAAAATTATGCTTAGCACTGATTAAATATTAAGTGGTAATTATTCCACCTCAAGGGTCCTATATATAGATGCTGACCTGCCCCCAATTATTCAATTTGTTGAAGCAAGCTCTCCCGTGGAAAGGCCAAGTTAGGAAAAATGGTTATTACCTTGCTGGTCCTTATATCCCAAGCTTTCATTTCAGAGCTGAAGCCTCCACATAAAAAAATGTTGTGGTCTTTCGGATGGAATTTCAAGGTAGTGATTCTAAAGTCACTTCGACCACTAAATAGTTGGGTTCCTACAACACAAAAAGAGAAGAGAGGATTAGAAAGTACTTAGGTCATGAAATAAATATCTTAAAACTGAGATGTCATCTGGTATGGGAGTCCATATCAAACACAGCTCCCCTGGGCCCGATGTGGCCTAATGGAACCTTTCTGGCAATATGACAGTGGTGGCAGCAAGATTTGCCCTTATTTCTCTGATTCTCTGGCCAGCCCACCCTTGACTAACTGAACATCCCCTCCTCCTGGGCTGAGCTTAGACGGGTGTATCTATGAGTGCCACCTTTCACATGTGCTGTAAGCATGACATGCGTTAGCTCATATAAACCACACAGCGACCCTATGCCCACCTTACAGCCAAAAACAAGGCCAAGAGAGGTCATGTAACATTTCCAAGGCTGCACAGTTAATACAGTAGATTATTTATCTAAGAGTTTAAAAACCAAAACAGGATTGCTCCAAGGTGATACCTTTTAGGATCAGCCACCTTATAATAATGGATGAATGGTTTGCTATGGAGCATGGCAGGTGGAGTGGCCTGAGACACCAGGCAATAAATGAGAGTGGCCATCGTGGTGGCCCAAGTACAGATTGGACAGAGTGGTGTGGACCATCAGGGGTCTCACTGGCTCTACAGGACACAAGCCAGTCCTTATCCTTTATAAATACATCATAAACTGTTGTCAAGCATTTATGTGTATTATGGTAAGTGTGTGTGTGTGTGTGTGTGTGTGTGTGTGTGTGTGTGTATACACATATACACACACATATGATGTGAAAAATGTCTTTTTTATCACTATGATCTTTTAGAAGTAAGCTATATAAACTTCAAAAACATCAGTCATTTGGAGCAGGTCAAAGCTGGTCCTCCTTCCACTCCCCAGTGCAGCTCCCTTGTCCAGGGCACTGGCTGTCATTCTTGTCTGTCCACACCTCATCCATCTGAAACTGCATCAAGAAGGTGGACCAGCCTTGGGGGGTGTTCTTGCCATGGGAGTCTCTGAGTGCTGGCCCTGTGCACGTCCCCCACAGGCAGGGTTTATACACCAGGCACAGCACATGCCACACGCCACCCAGCCAGAAAGTGGAGGAGGCTTCCCTCAGAGGTGCCACAAGGGCTCCCACAGGGCAGGAGGAAGAACTTTGACTGGTTTGTACCCACAGAAACTCCCCCACTGGACTGAGCAGTGGGCTACTTAGGGACACAGGAAACTGGTGGCGAAGAAAACCATAAAGACACTGAGGTCTCAAGCATCATTTCCACTCGCAGGAACCCAGGGAGCAGCACTTGCTCATTCAATTCAGAAAGCACAAAAGGTTGCCCTGCTTTGTGTTCTGTGACCCAACACATTAGTGAAGGGCTCTACCAGCTCACCAGGTGCAGAAATGAAAGTAATCAATCAGTACTCACGACAGTCACAGCGGGAGGCTTACACAGACCCAATCTGCCTAGATTCATGGTCCCCAAGCTATTATTGTTTGACAGTACACCCCATCCATGAAAAACATAAGGCACATATCACCAATATACAGACATTTAAGTTGTATAATGTGCTTCTGTACCAACATATTATGAACACTTAAAAATGCCAAAAATAGAACACTTTAAAGGACGATACAAGGATAAGTCAGTATTTTAAAATATATTTTAATATACTCTTATTAAGAGGATCAATGAATCTGTCTGAAATCATATGCGTTATGTAATATTATTTTTAGTGAGAGCAACAGAATTGAATATGCTTCCATTTTTCTTAATGTATGGAACTGTTTATAATTCAGTTATGTGAATGTAGTCTGGTTGCAGGTAGGTCCGGTTGGTCCACTGAACTCTATCAAAGCCGACAAAGTTTCTTTCACGCACAGATGCATTCACCATTGGCCACATGGAGGACATTTTCCACTTCTTTTTTTTTTCTTTCATAATTGAGATTTTGTTGTTGAGGATCAGTGCAGACATTTCAATTTGTACACAATTCTTAACATATGTAATGAAAATCTTAAAAGCCATGTATTGTAATTGTTTTGTAAAGTTATTCCAGTGACTTTCCCACTTAAATTTTGGAAGCAAATTTTCGTTAAGAGGCTATCAAGTACCTGTATGTTCACATGTTGATAAGCTGTTACATACGTCTCACCAATTCACAACTGAATAGCAGGTACACTACATATTCAAATGTTTAATCTTTCACAGCACAGTAACAAAGTTATTAGGAAAACAGGATGACCACAACCAAAGATGTTCCAGAGTGCACACAACTCTGACAGGGAGAGCCACGATCAAGGCATGGCTTTCTTTAGGAAACAATTCTACTAAAAAACAACATGAGAATAGAAGTAATTTTAAAATGTCGAAGACATTAAATGCAGGACTGACTCCATATCGCCATTTCATATGCTTTGCATCACAGGATATAAAAACTAACCCCCCATCTATAGAATGTTAAGCTGACACCCGAGACAGTCAAAGCCTCCCGTAATTCAATATCCCACACTATTTTCTGGTTGTACCAAAAAACAAATAACCAGCAAACGATTCCACCTCATAAAAAAAAGAAGCATTTACACTTAAAAAATGGGATGAGGTGGAATTCCCTCCTTAAAAATATTTCCAGAGGTGCTAAAAAACTTGCATCTACAAAATGGTTGATAAAAATATGCCTCTGGATTGTACAAGGAAAGAGACAGGGACCACTGCTAAGACATGGTACATGGGGTTCATCAGACTTGGCTTCTTTCCCTCCTGCTGCATCAGAGGCTGGACTCTCCCCAGTTTTCATTTCCCCATTTTCTGCAGGTAACTGTTCTTTAGTTTCTGGGTTAGCCACTTTGGCCCGTTTTTCCTTTGCTCCCCTCTTCGCTTTTGTTTGCATGTTTTTGTCTGAAGATTTATCCTTTGCTGCTGCCATTTTCTGGCTTCTCTTTGACTTTTGCAGGAGCAGGTTTAGCTGACAACCGCACCAATCTGCTCTTGGGCGTCCTGGTGGCGGGGAAGGGTGCGTGCCAGGTGCTTGCGGCACCAACAGCCTTCATGAGGCTGGGCTGCCTGTACATTTTCTACTTCTATCCACCACTGATGCAAAGGACTTTGTGAATATTTTGCTAGTAAAGCTCCATTTCCCCTAATGTCAAATAACAGCTCCTGCAACTAATCAGAAGGTTAATTATTGCATTATCATATTTTTAACAACCCCACTCAAAGTCCACTGAAATTTTCATTTAAAGGATTTTAAAACAGATTAGAAAAACACTGTTCCCAGGTTAAGGGTGAAGATATTTGAGATTTTAATAGGTGACACATCATTCTTGGCAACAAAAATCATGTAACAATGGAAACAATTAAAAACTTCTGTTTCAAAATGTTCTCTCCATAGTACAACTTTTTTAGAAAGCAGTTACTCTTTCATCCTTTGTTCAAGCATTATGTTTGCCATGATGGATAATAAAGTGTGTTGATTTTTTTTTTCTAATATCTTCTAGGGGCCTACAACTGGCAGTCACTTATTAACAGAAAATTTTGGAAATACTCGACTTTTTGTAAATGAAGAATCTATACCTCTTTGAGCTCCACAAGCCCCTTAACTATTTTGCTACAAGATGCAGTGCAGATGGCACAAAAGATTTTCATGGTCACCCTGTGTCATCACAATGTTGCCAAGAGCTGGGCACTTTAGGCCATATAATCTGTATGGAGAAGGGACCATAAACAACACCTTAACTGTTCAGCCCGAGGGGAATAGTGAAAACGTGGTTTTCTGCCTGATGGGATGCTGAAAAGCCACTGAAAACTGGAATCACAAACAGTGGTCTGCAGCAAGATGGACAATGCTTGATTCCTGTTCTTTAATTACAAGAGTATTAAATGGGAATTGATACACAGCAGTCCCCAAACTTTTTGGCACCAAGGATGGGTTTTGTGGAAGACATTTCTCCCATGAACCAGCGGTTGAGGTGGGGGTGTTTTCAGGATGAAACTGTTCCACCTCAGATCAGCAGGCATTAGATAGATTCTCATAAGAAGAGCACAACCTAGATCCCTTGCAAGCGCAGTTCACAATAGGGTTCCATTCCTATGAGGACCTGATGCTGCCGCTGATCTGACAGCAGATGGAGCTCAGATGGTAATGTTCACTCTTCCACCATTCACATCCTGCTGTGCAGCCCGGTTCCTAATAGGCTACAGACAGGTACCACTGTGTGGTCCAGGGGTTGGGGACCCCTATTGATATGGACAAAGACTGAGAAGAGATTCACTGAAATGAAATGAGTCGTTCTAGAGGTAGTAAGATAATTTTTTAAATTATACTAATATATTTGTTGTAATACTGTTTTTCTAATAAATAAAGATTTTTTTAAGTCATCAAGGAAATGAGCAGACTTGTGAGATGACGGTTTTTGTGCTGTGTCCCTCTCATTAGATCAATAGACAACAGTCTCAAGTAAACCAAAAAACTGCTTCTTGGTGAATTGATCTAACTGGAAATCTGGTACTCCCCCTCCCCCCAAAAAAATGTACTCCTCTTTTCCTTTCCTGAAACGCACCTGCAACTCAAGGTGGTACATAAAGCCTTCTACAGAGCATGGAAAACTGTACCTTTTAAGCTACAATTGGTGATCAGAAGCCAACCATGATGTGACCAGTTAGCAAGTCCCCCTGCTCAGGGAGCACAGGCAGAGGGCTGCCCCCTCGGTCCCCATGTGCCTATGCCAGAGACTCAGAGCAGCAATGCGGCAGCACAGAGACCCCAGGACACTCACTTCAGCGAAGCAGCTGGGGATCATCTGGAGACTGAGGGCAGGGACCACCATCACATCCCCTAGACAGAAAAGGCAGGCATGGAAGCCACTGGAGCCCCCACACCACTGAGAAGGCCCAGGACTGCCAGGGTCTTTCTCCCCACAGGGACAACTATGCTTATTGCTGAGAACATTCAGTGACCGGCTTCTTGCTCACTTGGAATTCATTGCCAATCCTTACATCCAAAAGGAACACAAAGTCTATCTGCCTGGAGAAGAGTTTCCCTTGTTTTTTGGACCATAGCATATAACCATATGCTTAATTTCAGAAATGACAGTGAATTATCCATATGTTTTTTCAAAAGTGCAGTGATATAGTATTGCCAACAATGAGAAAGATAGATGAGAGAAAACAGGAAAGCTGAATTGCTAAAAGATGATAATTGAACTTTTTCTGCTAAAACAAAAAAAAAATCTGAATGTTATTTTTCCTCAGCCCCCTAAAGAAACTGAAAATCTGTCTTTTAAGTATTCCCATTTAGAAGATAAGCTGTAGTGTATACATTTTTCCTATTTTTACTTATACTAACTAGGCCTTTTCTGCTTTTCTTTGTTAAAAGGGTTCAAAACTACAAGATTTTTAAATTTTTTAACACATACTTGGATAGCTAGTGAAAACACTAAGGTAAAAATCCTGCTAAGTAAGAAGTTCTCAAATAAGACTTTGTTTCAGAAATTAGAACCATAGCCATCGTTATCTGGCACAATGTTGGAAGCAGGAAATGGTATAGCTGAGGAGTTCCACGCCACGCAGACACAGATCCCACCCAGCTCTGTCACTTCCAGTGGAGAGGCCCTGGACAGGACCCTGCACTGCTATGTCTCACACTCTTACAAATGTAAGGTCATCATGACGGCTAAATGTAATGAGGTACATGAAGCCTTCCACAGAGCATGGCAAATAGCAATCAACAAAAGGGAGCTATTATAGTTTGCAAAATTAAACCGCAAATTATTGAATTCATCCTCAGTTCAATCACAAACTAAAACCAAGGGGTACAGGTTTTTAAATAGCAAGAACCTCCAGAGATCAATGCTTTTTGAGCTTTTGTCACGAGGCTGTGAGAATACAACAGGGCAGCCCTGGGCTGCCCTTAACATTTGTTAAAGAGATGTGGGTAAAGTCTAGAAAATATTCATCAGTGAAATATATTGAACGTGAACAGCAGCCATGCCGGAGGTGAAGGTCTTAACTTGTCAGATGGGCTCTTCCTCTCTACCTTTTCATAAATCAAGGAGCTTGTTTGTCATATCCTCTCCTGGGCAATGCTACTTTCAGCATAATGGTTAGCTGTTATATAACATTTAACCTTGAGACTATCTTGCTTGTTTACCTGTTTGGTATAGAAAATTCTGTTTATTCACTGCTTATTATAGAAAACTGAGTTTTAAAATACCTAATCCACTGGCACTGACTTTATTGATCTCATTATAGCGAGCTCAACCAGTATAAAAACTTTTTGGATCTTCTTGGAGCTAGGAAAAATCACTTCTTTTCTCCTTGAATCAATAATAATACAAATAAAAAAATCATTAAAGCAAAAACATGTTTAAAACACAATGCAGAAATTCCATTTGTTCTACCGACTCTATGACCAGTGCTTCCACCTCCATTTGACAGTGATAAGGCACCTGGGAACTCTAGAACCGTGGCTCCTCCAAGCTGCCCCTCTTCCTTTCTCAGGTGGAGACATCGAGCTCCCCAAGGTGACCACACATGTAGCCAGGGCAGCACCACCTGTCCACTGTAACATCTACGCTTGGGACCCTATCATCATGCAGGCCTCCAGGTCGTGAGGGCCCTCCTCCTCCATTCAGCATGTCTGGCTCCCAGCCTAGTTCCTGTCATATAATAGGTATTTGATCCAGGTCACATGAAACCCCAGTATGGGTCTCCAGGAAAGAAAAGAGAAGCTCACGCACCCCTCTCCAGGGACCTCAGAGGCAGCCCTGGCAAAGCAGTTCACAGTCAAGGCGAGGGGACGACATTTATCAGGAGCCTATTACCTCTAGGCCTGTCTGGAGCTTGCACGCATCACACCGCACCTTGGGTGGTAGGTGTAATTAACCCGTCTCTCACAGCCGGGGAAATGGAAGCTCAGTGAGGTGAGAGACACCCAGAGCCACATGAGTCAGCCACGCTGAGATGGAGACTGGCCCCGTCTAATCTCAGGGCCAGCTCTCTGCACCCCACCTTGCATCCCCGCCAGTTATTCGTGACCTTTCCTTCTCCTTAGTGCTTTGTTCACATCCACAGACTGACGAACATGTAGGAAAAATGTTGACAAGGGAAAGCTTATGCCGTTGGCTTGTGGTAATTGAGCTTGTGTTCCCAGGCAGTAGGCATATGACTCATTTCACCAAAATCAATATCGTTACACTCATCCTCTGGGAAGTATTCAGCCAGCTGTAAATTTAACCATCCTGACTCAAAGTTAACGAGAAAAGAAACTTACTAACTTTCAAATCAAACTCTACGCCTCAGAAACAGGGGCCATCTTGGCAATCCGGGCAAAGGCCTGGGAAGGGTCTGGCCTGAGAGCCAGCTGGGCCTGCATCTGAACATTCCCCATCAGCTGCGGCGCTGCATCAGCCAGCAATCCCCTCCAGCACTGTTATCCTCATCTGTAGACTCAGGACCACAAAAGGTGGTTGTGAGAGTTAGAAATAATGTATGTAGGAGAGCTAAGCCCTACGCAAATGACAGGCCCCAGTAAACGGTAGCTGCAGTATTGCAATAACAGTAGTAACAGAAGAAACAGTAATAGTTGTCATTTTAAAAAATGTGTCTTTTAATAACATACTTAGATATGCTCTTTCCTTCCCATTCTTGTTTCATTTTTAAATTAATTTTTAATTGATAAAAATAATTATATATATATTCTGGGGATACAATGTGATGTTTTGATCTGTATATACATTGTAGAATAATCAAGCTAATTAACATATCTATAACCTAATTTTTTTTTTTTTTTGGAGAGGATGTTAAAAGTCTATTCTTTTAGCAGTTATGAAATACACATTATTAACAGTGGTGACCATGCAGTGCAATAGATCACTAAAACTTATTCCTTCAGTCTAACTGAAACTTAATACCCTTTCATCAACATCTCCACTTTCCCTATCCACCCCTACCCCCAAGTCCCTGGTAACACTTGTCTACTCAACGCTTCTACGAGATCAACTTTTTTAGATTCCACATATAAGTGAGCTCATGCAGTATTTGTCTTTCTGTGCTTTCGCTTACCCCACTTAGTGTAATGTCCTCCAGGTTCACCTATGTTGTCAAAAATGACAGAATATTATTTTTCTTTAAGACTGAAGAGTATTCCATTGTGAATATGCACCACATTTTCTTTATCCACTCATCCACTGATGGGCACTGAGGTGGTTTCCATATCTTGGCTACTGTGAACAGTGCTGCAATGAACATGGGGTGCAGAGATCCCTTCCACACACCAGTTTCAATTCCTTTGGAAATATACCCAGTGGTGGGATTGCAGGATCATATGGTAACTCTATTTTTAGTTTTTTGAAGAACCTCCATACTATTTTCCAAAATAGCTGTACGCATTTACGATGTACAAGGATTCCCTTTTCTCCACATCCTCACCGACGCTTGCTATCATTTGTCTTTTTGAAAATAGTCATTCCAACAGGTTTGAGGTGATATTGTGGCTTTAATTTGCATTTCCCCAATGATTACAGATGTCAAGCATTTTTACATATATCTGTTGGCCATTCATAGCTCTTCTTTCAAGAAAGGTCTGTTTAGATCCTTTGCCCATTTTAAAAATCAGGTTCTTTGGCTTCTTGCTGTTGAGTTGTTTAAGTTCCTCATGTATTTTCAATATTAGCCCCTCATCAGATGTATGATTTGCAAATTTTCTCTCCCAGTCCACGGGCTGCCTCTTTGCTCTGTTAACTGTTTCCTCTGCTGTGCAGAAGCTTTTTAGTTTGACGCAATTCTGTTTCCCTATATTTGCTTTTGTTGCCTGTGCTTTAAGTCTTATCCAAAAAATCATTGCCCAGACCAATGTCAGCCAGTGCTTTTAATTCTCTGGACAAGACTGAATGTTCCACAATTTAAAAAATAATAAGAGTTCTCAGCTTGCGAACAAGATGTGCCCCAGTGGTTTACTAGTAAGTTGGTTTTCTGAAACTCAGAACTCACCATTCCAACAGCAAACATGACATAACCATATTTAGGCTCCAGAGTCAGTCAGTAACAGCAGCCTTACCTAACAAGGGCACCAAACTGTGATGCAGCCGCAACCAAGCACACACACGTCAAACATCACCACTGTGCAGTCACAGTCATGAACAGAAAACAATAATTTGGATTAGAAGCCATCTTTTCTTTGTCTAGAGGGCTGGCATGAGCTTAATCAGATGAGGACGCTGAGCTGTGTTTCCAGAGATGTGAAGGATCTCTAGGCACCTTCCCAAGTGGCAGTTAAGGGCTGGCATGGTGATGTAATGAAGTTTAATAACATTCGATTTAATATCCGTAACTAGGGTCAGCTTCTCACTCCAAAGATGTAAGGAAAGTGGAAGAGAAAACAAGATCCAGACAGAGGAGAAGCACTTTCAGAGTGAAAGAGGAAGGAAATTTGTGGGAACAGAGACTGGCCTTGGAAAAGAGACCCACTCATAAGCGGGTGAGAAAGGGGAGCCAGCGAAGGAATGTTCAGAGAGGTTAGGGGAAAGTAGGGTCATAGATGAGGAGGGAAACAGAGCTCAGAAGGAGGAGGAGGCTGCAGACTCCGCCTGTGTAATGGGAGAAAGGTAGGCAAGCGGCTGCTCACTGGACAAGGAGGCACTTGAATAGCGGCCGTGGGGGAACCCTCATCAGCTCAGACCTCGCTAGGCTGTGGAGCCCCTCTGAGCCTTCACTTCTGGATCAGTGGCAACAATCCCTAGGACTCAAGGAGCATGTACATATAAGTATCAGATGCTTTGTAAATGTGCCCACCAGTTTCCTTCTCCTTCCTTCGGGTCTGTGGACACCTGAGGGATACCTAATAGAGTCTTCCTGAGCTATGCTAGGGAAACTCCAGCCACAGTGCCAGAAAGCTGAAGACAGGAGAAGCCCAGGCCCCTCTGTGGCACTTCTCCCAAGGACCAGCAGGACCCAGCACCACCTCAAATGCTTAATACAACAAGAAGCTCCTTCTGTGGCCCCTTCAAAGCCCAGGAACTCCTGGGGCTCTTTGTCGTGGTTGTCTTTTGGATACTTCTCACTCTTCCCATGCCAAGTGGTCTGAAGTTGGCAGGGCTAGCATTTCTCCCGCTGGAGTGTGGCTGTCCATCACTAGAGAGACCTCTTTCCCTCAGTGGGCCACTTAATTGGAGGGATCAGTCACCATCAGTCTGGGGCACTCCTTCTTCCCAGAGGCCCAGTGTTATCCTCTGTAGGTAGTGAGCTACTGCCCAGCAGGTTCTCCAGGTGTTGGGTGGAGCAAACTGTTCACAGCAAGGAAACAGACATGGGGAGGGCATGCCATGCCATGCCTCAACAGTAGAAGCTCTACTAGTCACAGACCAGCACTGGATGCCAGCTCTGTCACCTCTGGCTGGACAGCCTCAAGAAAGTCACTGACTACTCTAAGCCTCAGTTTCTGGGAGAATGAAATAGGGATAAAAACACTCCTCTCACAGGTTCGTGGGGAGACTTAACATGTCACATAAGCAAAGAGTCTACCATCCACTCACTCATTTCAGCTCCACACAGGCCAGGCAGTGTGCTGCAAACCAGGGCCACACAGCCCAAGGCCTGGCCCACAGCAAGGGCTCAGATAACCTGTCATTCTGTTTCTCTTTGTAGCATTTCTCTGATGGAAGCCCCAGTCATAGTTTGAAAACAAGGGAGGGACCAGAAGACACCTCTTGGAAAGCAAGGAGAAATGGTCACTTATGAGCCCAGTCCCAGAGAGCTGCTTACTTCCACACACCATGACTCCCACCAAAAGACACTGGGACACCCAGGACAGGAGAAGCCAGCCAGGGGCTGGGGAAGCAGAGCTGCAAGCAGTGGGCATCTGAAGGAAGAGGGCCATAGGCCTCCCACAGCCATGAGTGCCTGGGGCTCTGGAGAGGGTCAGGCCAGGCAGGCTGGAGGTCTCCACACCCACTTGAGAGCACTAATAAAGGCTATTAGGTGTTGTCCCATCACCAGGAGGAAGGGAAATGTGGAGGAGACACTGGGAGAACCCATGATGGCCCAAGGCTCCTTCCAGTCTGCCCTCAAGACCCACACATGGGACCAAGAGCACATCTTTAAGCCTAGTGAGGGGACCAGCAGGGGCTTCTGGATGATGATCAAAAAGTGGCCCCATGTGGGGAAATGGCCTGGCAACAAGGGCCCTCTAGACAACTCAGCAGGAACAAGGGCCTCATGGCCATGGCGGAAGAGGAGAAGAGGAGCTCTTTGCTGAGGGCCTTCCACACAGCAGGCATTCTGCAAAGCACCCTGAATGTGTTATCACAGCTACTCCCTTCCACAGCCCCAGCACCAGGCAGTGTGGTAGAAACAGGTGAAGAGGCCTGGCTCAGGGAGGCAGAAGAGCCAACATCTGCACCCTGTCCATGTGCTCCCTCGCACATTCTGCCTCCAGGATCTGGGAGGTAGGCCCAGGTGGCACGGCACAGATGGCTCAGATGAGCCGCCACACATCAGGAAGGCTGGCCCATGCCAGGAAGGAGGACAGGGTTCCCTGCCCAGCCAGGGCCCCAGGGAGAGGAATCTCCTCTGCAGCTAACAATGGGAAAGGACAGAGGCCCTGTATGCCTCTACAGCTGCAGTTCCAGGGTCAGGCTAGGACACCTGCCTCAGGGCCTGGAGTCTGCAAGATCGCTTAGAAGTGAGCGAGCTCTCCAGGGGATTTTGAGGAGACCGGCTGAGCTGGTGTGTGGGACAGCTGACTCATAAGACAGGCGACACTCAGGGCCCTGGTGGAGTCGGCTAGTGTTTCCTGAGGCCACCTCAGTCTAACATGCCAGAGACATTTTGTTAGGAAGATTACAGACTAAAACAGGAGCACCAAAAATAATTAATCTGTGAGCAGGTTTTATTTAAGTGTTGATTCATGGTTGTTCTATAAGCCAACAGCCTGTCAGAACTATAAATTAACGAGATAAAATGTTGCTGGCCTTCTATATTTCAGGCCAGATATTGACATTTTAGAATCCACAGATTTTTAACTGTATTGATTGAGGACACCAGGATAAATGGCCTTGGCGCCAAATTCCCATTAACGACAATGGGTACCAAGTGACTAATTCCCACAGCGCTGCGGTGAGAACACCCTGCACTGCCTTCTCCTGGCAGGGAGCTCTAATTAGATTGAAATGAAAAAGCCAAATCACCAAGGGCAGAAAAAGGCAGATCCAGTATAAAGGGAGATCAGACTCAGCAAAGAGAAAGGACAAGTTAAGTCAAAGCAGGACAAAAGCCACAGGGGCTGCATGAGCCCAGCCCAATGGCTAAAGAGAGCGCCCACCAAAACCCGGGCCAGAGGTGGAGTGTGCAGAGATGAGGCAGGAGACATGGGGGAGAGGGAGGTGGAGGTCCCCCACCAGCCCTGGCAGCCCCTGATGGGCTCCACTGCCTAGGTAGGAGGACCTGGCAAGGATCAGCTTAGCTCATTCCACTCACACAGGCACTGGGCAGCTGCTCCACACCAGCCCTGGCCAGAGGATGGAGACACAAAGACCACCAGGACAGGCCCCCCCATCCTCATGGAGCTCCCAGGCTAGCCAAGGAGAGCAGGACAGGCCCTGTCTGAGTGTGGGGAGCTTCCCCAAGGATGAGGTCCAAACTCCTCAATCATTCTGTTCCAGGAGCCCACCACACTCTCCACTGTGGCCTCAGCACCAAGTCCTACACGCAGTGGGTGCACAGTAAGTAACTGTGGAGTAAATGAAACTGGGCCTTCAGCAGGTGAACCCAGTGGTGAGCACCATTCCTAGCAGACGGATGGAGTGAAGGAGTCCTCAATCACCTCCCCCATTGGATGGTAATGCCCTGGGGGCAGGGCCATGCTTTTCTTTACCCACCCAACACTCCATAGCTAGAGGGGCATGTTGGGCCTGGGGCCAGACAAGCTGTTCTCCAAATGCAGTCCTATCACCAACTGGCAGGCAAGGCATTCTACCTCCCGCTCCTCCAACTCCACCGGGGGCTGCATGTCACACAGGAGCAGCCGGATCTACCAGGGAGGCCTACCCAAAGCACGGACGAGCCCTGAATCTTGCCTGCTCCAAACTCAGCATCGGCCTCGAGCTGCCACCTGCTATGGCAGTCCCCGAACTCATCAGGCAGGAGGACCCTCTTTGAATGTCTAAAAATTTCAGAAACCCCATCAAGACACACCCACTCCCACTCACCCACACACACAATTGCATGCATTTGTTTCATATCTGTTGATTGAGAGAATAATGACTAAGGGCCACTATGAAGCCATCAATGCCATCAAATGAACTTGATTTGAGTAACCCAACAGTGTGAGTGAGCTCAGTTTCTCCTCTGTGAGCAGTGTTTTCATTTGGACACTTCTCACGTGCTCCTGTGACCCACAGGCTGGGGGTTCGCCTCCTGTACTCCTCAGACTCATCTCCCCTGGTCCCTGCACCCCGTATTACACCCTGCTTTGGTTTCCATGCATACGACACAGAATCCTGTTCCTGTGATGATTCTGTCCTTGTTCCATCTGCAAGAACCTACTTTCCTCCTCATCAACCATACCTCCTCCATCCTGATTCTCTGGCCACCTAGTTCATGGTTCAGCTTGGTTTCACTTCCTCCAGGAAGTCTTCTTTGATTTTCCAAGCTAGATGTTCTTGCAATTCCTGTTTTGCTCCATCACTGCAATTTGGGATTGTCTCTGCATTTCTGTCTTCCCCAGCAGACATAAGCTTCTCCAGGGTAGGCACTGGGTCTTGTTCAGCTCTGTCTCCCTTATTCTAAGCACATCTTATGGTACATGCAGACAACAGAATGTAACAGTCAGGCAGCAGGCTTGGGGACTGGCAGACTGTGCATCCTGGCTCTGCCAGTTGCTGGTTTGTGCCCCTGGCCAGTGTGTGTACAGCTGATTCTGATGGCACCTGTCTCAACGGGTGAGTGGGGCCTAAATGAGATGCTGTATAGAGGCTGAGGAAGAATGTCCTGCACACAGTGGGTACTCAGTAGTAAGTGCTCCATCAGCCCAGTTATCACCATCATCAGGTGCCACCAAACTCCCTGAGTCTGGCCACTCCACAAGGGGTTAAGAAGATCAGCAAGAAAAAAAAAAGATCAGCAAGACCAGGAAAGTACTTCGTGAGGAGAAAATGCCACACACATGGCACAGTGGGAAGGGCATGGGATCTGCAGTTGCACAGACATGGTCTCAAACCCCTGCTGGCCATGCACCACTGGGAGGCACTGAGCAAGCTGCTTCAGTCCTCTGAGCCTCAGTCTCCTCGGCTTCAAAATGGAAATAATCACTGCTGGCAACTGCAGTGAGGATTAGACAGGCTGTGTGTAAAGCCTATGGTAACTAGCAGGGACCCTGTGACCACCAGTATTGTCCCTTCCCCTACTGAGCATGCATGGGGGTCAAAAGAGCTGCAAGGCCACCCACACTCAAGGTGGAAACAAACCACCTTCTGCATCTTCCCTCTGTGTCTCCTTGGGGATGCTGGGCATAAGCAGCGGAGGTTGGACCAGCAAGTTATCATCTTCTTGCCAGACCCTGGGAGAGGCAGGCCCCAGAGCCACTACGGGACCAGGCAGGCAAGATGCTGGCCTGGGGGCTCAAGGGAAGCCCCGGGGACTGGTATGAAGTCTGGCCTCTCCCTGGGCTCCTAGCAGTGGAGCCCAGAAGAAACGGAACCAAGGAGGAGCTCTGGGGAGGAGGTAGTGTGGTGCTAAAAGAAGATGGATCCTGCTCATGGAGAGGGACAAAAAATTCTTTAAAAGGAAAGAAAAAGAAAGAAAAGAAACAGAGAGAGAGAGAGACAAGAGAGAGAAAGAGAAAGAAAGGGAAAGAAAGAAAGAAAGAAAGAAAGAAAGAAAGAAAGAAAGAAAGAAAGAAAGAAAAGAAAAGAAAAGAAAAGAAAAGAAAAGAAAGAAAAAGAAAGAAAGAAGAAAAGAAAGAAGAAAAAAGAAAAGAAAGAGAGGAAGGAGCTAGACCTGGGAGTCAGATGGCACAAGTGTGAATCCCAGCTCCACCACTCCCTGGCTGTCCTCACTGGAAATCGGGGACAGGGCTCACGTGGGGGGCGTGGCTGCAACGGGTGCTGACAGTGTCTGCTGCACAGGAGCGCTCAATGAGGAAAGTTCCTTCCACTGACTTCTCTCTCCTTCTCGCCCTGCTTGTCAAGAGCCCCCTCAGGATTTACCCAGCACAAATCCATCTTCCCCAAGTGCCTTTTCAGTGTGGGCATTAAAGCAGAACTTGTTTGAAGATTTTCCTTATGAGCTGGAATCATTTCTCACAACCTTTCAATGATAATGAATTGACAGGAATTAACTGATTCCAACCAAAGGACACAGTGATAAAGTTAAATCTATTTTGGCACAAATTGCATGTCAGAAGTAGATTAAAAAGCCACCTCTTTATCCAGCCCCACGGCTTGGGGCTGAGACACCCTTGGGGCTCTGTCCTCTGTGTTGGCTGGCAGAGGCCCACTCTCTGTGGGGAGTCGCAGTTCTAAACAGTCTGGAAACCCTGTCACCAAGCATGAGCCCACTCCGAGGCCCCTCTCCCTCTGCCACGCAACCACATACAGCTGGTGGCTACGTGCCCACCAGAGAACCTTCCCCAATGAGAGAGCTGCCAGCTCCCCTCAGGCTAGTAATAGAAGAAACTCACCTGTTTCAAGGTCTGTTAGATGCAGGGCGAAGTCAAAGCCACCACTGAGGATGCGCCGGCCACAGGGAGACCAGCGGGCGGCCCGCACTGCCTCTGTGTGCAGGGAGTAGGTCTGCAGGCAGTACCCAGAGTCCACGGCGCTCCATACCTGCACGCAAACACAGACAGCACCAGGCGTCACAACAAGGGCCTGGTCTCTAGGGCTCAGCTTGACCCCTCTGTAGAGAGAAAAAGGTCTCGGTGGAATTAAATTCCCATTATTTTACCGCCAAATCTATATCTAGATGTTCAACTTTTCACTGCAGAAATATAAAGGTTTGGGATTGGTAAGTTGGGAGGATCATTTCCCCATATTTTTTCTGGGGTTGAGAAAACAGCATTCTGGCTGGGTACAGCAGCTCATACCTGTAGTCCCAGCACTTTGGGAGGCCAAGGTGAGTAGACTGCTTGTGTTCAGGAGTTTGAGACCAGCCCAGGCAACATGGTGAAAACTTGTCTCTATAAAAAATTAGTTGGGTGTAGTGGTGCATGCCTGTAGTCCCAACTACTCAGGAGGCTGAGGCAGGAGAACTGCTTGAGCCCAGGAGGCAGAGGTTGCAGTGAACCATGATTGCACCATTGCACTCCAAGCTGGGTGACATAGCGAGATCATTTCAAAAGAAAAGAAAACAGCATTCCTGTGTCTGCCAGTCACCTACCCAGCCTTTCATACCTGCTTCATCGCAGCAGCCAAGAGGGAGTCCTGCACCCTCATCATTCACAGCCCTATCTCAGGTTCACCTGCAACCCTGGCATCTGTCCTGCCATGGACCCTGCCTAAGGCCCCGCTATATTCGTGGGTTCTGCTATAAGACTGAGATCCAAAAAGGAACCTGCCACACTTGTATTTACAACCAGTCAAATATCTGCCTTAGGGGCAGCTGTCTTTTTGTTGGGGGAGAGAAGGTACTGTCCCTCCTTCTCACCCTGGCCTTCCATGAGGGCATGAGGCTCATGGGAAAAAACCCTGTTACACTCAATGACTTCTGAAAAATGATCTAAGATATCAAGTATAAAACTTCACACTCCCAGAGCCAGGGCTACACCATGCAAGAGCCCCGGAGCTTAGCTTTCCACCAGCTCTCCCAGCAAATGCTCCCAAACACACCGTGCAGGCCACAGAACAGCAAGAGAGTTCGGAATGTGACAGAGTAGGCCTAGGGCCTGACATAGAGAGGTACTCAGCAATGCCAATACCCTACCTTCCTGTCACTGCAGAATGAGGGTGACACTCTCACCTACCACCCAGGTAACTCAGAGACTGAACCTGAGAAGCAGAAGAGCACCTGCAGTCAGCACGTGGGAGTCAGAACTAATGCCTCCCGCTGGGTACTGCTGCTTGCGGGTCACTTTGCCTCTCTGGCCTTAGTCCCCTCCGCCCTGAAGTGGGGGATAAGAAGAGGGCCACCCCGAAGGCAGTGGTGAAGGCTGAGGAGGTAATGCCTACACAGTACACGGCACAATGGCTGGCACACAGCTGGATTCCCAGACCTGTTCCATTAGGAAAACCAAGCTTCATTTTCTTTAATAAGAAAAAAACCCAAACAAAGTACACCCATGCACTTCTACAAACCTGATCCCAGGCATAACCTTCTCATTAGAGACGAGAAAATTCAACCTGCCAAGTCCTGAGGTTCTCAGAACGCAAAGGATCAGAGGTCTGAAACCTGGTTTCCTGGGATTATGTAAATGTCTACATTTAAGAAAACAAAAGGTCAAGAGTAGCCTTCAAAAAATGTGAAAAAAGCTCAGTTCCTTTCTTCCTCACTAAGGGTCAATAGCTAGGGTCTCAAAGTGAAAAATCATGAAACAGCAGTATTTACATTTAGAAACATGAACAGAAATAACGAAGACATAGCCAGAAGACTTCAAAGTGCCTCCAGAATTCATGGGAGGGAGATGGGGCACAGGGAACTGCTATTATCCAAAAATATGTGTGAATATGAGTTTAATTTTATTAAATAGTAAAATAAACTAGCTCTACAGGATTCACATGGTTAAACAGTAAAAAAGTTAATGTACGTAAGTCAAACTGCATATGCAAAGAACAGTGCCACTGAAGTTTTTAAAATACATGAAACACCACCTAGTACCCGTTAGGATGGTTGTTATCAAAAAGCAGAAAATACCAAGCATTGACAAGGATATGGAAAAACTGGACCCTGTGCACTGCTGGTGGGAACGTGCGATGGCGCAGCCACTGTGAAAAACAGCACGGCGGTTCCTCAAAGAATGAAATCAAGAATTTCAACATGATCCAGCTATTCCACTTCTGGGTAAATGCCCAAAAAACTGAAACCAGGGTCTCAAAGAGATACTGTATATCCATATCAGAGCAGCATTATTGATAACAGCGAAAAGAGGGTAGCAATCCAAGTGTCTATGGACAGATGAATGAATTTTAAAAATGTGTTCTATCCATGCAGTAGAATAGTATTCAGCCTTAGAATGGAAAGAAACCTTGGCAATTGCTGCAGCATGGATGAAACTTGAAGATATTAGGCTAAGTAAAATAAGCCAGCCACGTAAGAACAAAGACTATATAACTGCACTTATATGAGGTACCTAGAGTAGTAAAAATCATAGACATAGACAGAAAGTAGAACGGTGGTTGCCAGGGCTGGGGGAGGGTGAATGGGGAGTTGTTTAAAGGGGACACAGTTTCAGTTTTCCCAGATAAAGAGTTCTGTGGACAGATGAAGTGAGGGTTGCACAGCACTGTGAATGTCCTGAATGCCACTGCACTGTCTGCTTTATCATGGTGAAGACGGTCAATTTTATGTTGTGTATTCTGACACACTTTTTAAAAATACATTCATACAAAAAAAGATCGCATTTATTTGTGCATTTGTAGACAATAAAAAAATGCATGAAGATGGCCAGTCACTCCTGGGAAGGGAGAAACGGGCAGGGCTGGAGGAAGGAGCTATGAACACTAAGCAGCAGCTCTTCCAAAGGAAAGGTAGAGCAGGTGGGGGAGAGTATATAAGGTAGAGGAGACAAGATGGGGAGGGGAGATGAGATGGGAGGGGAGGGGAGATGG
>PVKV010024351.1:0-31572 GCA_004027835.1 Alouatta palliata | reverse complement strand
CAAATGCCCCAGACACCTGCCCTGCCTCCCCAGTGCCCAGACGGCCTAGGCACCCACCCTGCCTCCCCAGTGCCCACAAGGCCCAGGCACCCACCCTGCCTCCCCAGTGCCCACACGGACCCGGGCCCAGGTGCCCTTACACCTCCTTCTTATGCTTGTCCCTCGTCTTGGCCTCTGAGATGCTGTTGTGGCGCTTTCTGTCCAGGATCTTCTGCAGCTCCTTCTTCTCCCTGGAGAAGCCAGCAGGGGAAGAGGAGCAGTCAGCAGCAGAAGCACAGACTCCGCCCTCCTCCTGGCACCCGGAGCCCCCCCATAGCCCATCCTCGCCCTTCACCTCTCGTTTGTCTCCTTCAGCCTCTTGAACTGAGTTGTGTTTGCATCAAGGACCACCTCCCTGAGCCGCTGCTGAGCCTGTGGACACAGGAGACCCGATGGGTGACGCTGGGCTGATGACAGGTCTATCCAGGAGGCTTTCCCTGGCCACTGAGGGCCCCTCACCTGTTTCAGGTGCTCCAGCCTCCGCTGGGCCTCTGCGTCCGCCTGGGCCTCCCGAAGCTCCAGCAGGCTCTGCACCTGTCTGTTCTGGAACTCCTGATAGCGCTTCACCTCGTCCTCCCCCTCCTTTGAGTCCTCGTCAGCGGCCCCACCTCTGCAACGAGAACCCCTCTGGGTGACACTTGGGTCAGCCACATGGGACTGGGATGGGGAGGGTGCAAGGGAGGGCTCATCCTGCAGGCGATGGCAGACGCCACCCTGTGTGGCCAGGTCTGTTGTGCGAACCAGGAGGCTGTTAGCGCCACCCAAGTGAAAGAAGCCTGTTTGGGCAACAAGCTCCTCATGGGGGACTTCAAAAGAGATGTCACTCCCGGGGGACACTGGGGGCCTGGTGTGGAGCCTCCTTTGTCCTTGCACCAAACCCTCCTCCCTAGGGGTCGAGGAACGGCTCTTGCCATCTCCATGCCCAGCGACCCCCATGTTCACATCAGCGCACCCAACACACCCAGCACCCAGCCAGGCTGGACACTCACAGGACACCTGGCCGCGACCGGCACCTGCGCTCCGCCTGTGCCTGAGCCAGGCCGTCCAGCAGGCGGCGGGTGAGGGTGGCCACCTTCCGCTGATGCTTCTTGCGCAGCTCCCGAAGCTCTCGCTCCTGCCGGCTCCGGAGCTTGACCAGAGCCCTGTGTCCTCGGAGCTCGTCCAGCGGGGTGGGGGCCATCTCTGGGAGTGGCAAAGCAAAGGTGGGCAGGGGGCAGGGGAACAGGACTGGGACAGGCCAACCTGCAGGGCAGCCACTGCGCCCCCTGCCTCCAGGTACCCCGCCCCTACCTGAGAGGATGCTGGCGATGAGATCGTCACGCTGCCCTGGGGAGCAGAGGCCCGGTGAGGAGCTGGAGGACAGGGCAGTGGGGCACCTCCCCTCCGCCCACCCCTGGCCAGGCCGCTCCTTACCTGGGCTGCTCAGACAGGCGCTGGTAGGGGAGGTGGCAGGGCCGGGGGGCCGGCGTGGGGAGGCATCCAGTGGGCTAGGGCTGGGGTTTGGGGACAGCTGAGACCCCAGCTGCTGAGACTGGGTGTCCTGGCATGTCTCATGGCCAGCCTGAGCCTACGGGGACAAAGGAGAATGCTCTTTCCAGAATGCTGTTGCCTCTGGGCCCTTCTGTTCTCTACCACCCCCCGGGCCCCCCAGCACCCCCATCAGTCTCCCTTAGCCCAACTGCTGGGCTCCTTTGTGACAGGAGGCTGTGTGGGTACCTGCAGAGAGGTATAGATCATGCCTTTCTGAGCCCCTCTTCCACATGGGCTATGGGGAAGACGATGTAACAGCAGCCACTCACTGCCTGTGCTCAGGAACTCCCAGATTGTTCTGGAAAGGCCTGACCAAGTCCCGAGCCTCCTCTCCTCCCCTGCCCATGTCCTCCACCCTTGCCTACAGTCGCTTATTTTCCTTGCTGCTCAGCTTCTGATTAAATCAACAAAGGATGAGACCGCAGAGTGGGCACCAGCCTCTCCGCTAACAGCTCTGGGCAGCCCTAATTGCAGTCTCTCTCCCTACCCGCCTGCCACAGGCCCCGGGGGACTGGGTCTGGAAGCGCAGGTGAACCTCTGTGCCTGACCCCTCCCGGCGGAGGCCACTGCCCTCCTCATGGCTCCCAGGACCCCACGTCTGAGCAGCTTCTGTGGCTTCGCACTGCCCTGACGCAGTGGCTGGGACCCCTGTACCACCATGCGGAGTCTGCATGGAGCTGGAGGAATTCCAGCCCAGGTCTGACCTGAAGGCCTCCTGAATGCAAATGGGTAGTTTTCATCTCCTCAAAATCCCAGGGCTGCCAAGCTTACTGAGTGACAGAGACCAGAAGCCCCCATGCCACGTGGCCACAGCTGTCATGTCCAGTGGCCCCCTGGGTCACAGCAAGCCTGGGCCCTACCCTGCCCCGGCTCACCTCACTCTCACCAATGAGGGCAGCCAGTTGGCGGGCCCTCTGGTCCATCAGGCTGACGTGCTTAATGGGGTTGATCAAGGCCTCTGCGTAGTCTGGGGGGAGGGAGAAGGCCAGGGTTTCAGAGACGGAGTCCCCAAGCCACACCCTGCCCACCAGCCCTGGTCTCAATGAGGAATTGCAGAACTTGTCCTCGGGTCTGTTCACCACTCAGTTGGGGCCACCCAGCTTGGCCACTCCCAGGCCCTGAGGATGGCCCTTGTCCCTCACCCTCCCTGGCCAGTCTGGCCCCCAACCCCTGGCTCACCCTGGTGGTCATCGGGAATGTAGTCCGAGGCCTCAGTGTAGATGAGCAGGGCTGGCAGGCACAGCGGTTGGTTTGCCTCATTCCGCAGGCAGACATAGTGGTACCCTGGGCGGGCAGGAGGGCAAGGTTGGGTTGCTGGGTCCGGCGGGGCCCCTACCCACTGCCCGCTGTGCTGCCCAGAGCCCACCAAGTCCTCACCGGAGCGGATGGCAGAGACAGGCAGGATCCGGTGCCCCACGAATTTGCCGCCCTCCTCAAAGGCTGCGATGCGAAGCGAAGCCAGCGTGGGCAGCACCACCTGCGGGCCAGACCGGAGCTGAGCCACGGGGCTGACCCCGGACCACTGTGGCCGCAGGGCCACAGCTAACCACAGCCGTCAAAGCCTAACAGAGCAGACCTTCAGCTAAGCTGACCCACTGACCATCAGTCACCATCGCCACTGAGCTGAGGGCTGACCCCACCTCCACAGCCTGGCCTAGTAGATGACTGCAACTATCAGGACCCTGTGGCAAGATGACAGGCACCCAGGCCCCTAGGGCCCTCACAGACAGCTCTGGTCATCGCCAGTTTAGAAACGGAGTGAGCCACGAGTAGGAAGCTGCGAACGCACCACCCAGGTTGGGAGCAGAGGCTGCGTCCATGCAGGGCTGTGGGAGGTGTGGAAGAGCGGATGTGAGCTTGGGGTTGTGACCTCAGCTCCTGCCTCGGAGATGGGGCAGGCTGTGTCCACTCCTTGCAGGGGACACAAGACCTCTAGCTGGCACTCCCCCACCCTCATATCACCTTCTCACCCTCATCTCTTCCCCTGAGGAGGACAGGGAGCCTGACGCTGGGACAGGCAGGTCCTGGGAGACCCCGAGCGCCCCCGACTTTCTGATCCCCAGTCACCAACAGCTTGCCTGGTTCCTGTTCTCCCACCTGAGAGCCGGGGCAGTCGGGGCTGGATCTGCCTGTGCCTGGGCGGGCGAGGGCGCCAGGCTCACCTTGGGGAAGGCAAACGGCTCCTCGTCCCACACGGGGTTGAAGGAGTTCCCCTGAGAGGTCCGGGTGCGGTACTTGCGCCGCGTGTCAACAGGGAGGCCGAACACGTCCACCTCCACGTAGATGCCCACCTTCCTGTCGGACAGGAACTGCCCCGAGATCACCTGGGGGGCGGGGCAGGGAGGGTGAGGCCGCTGCGAGTCCCGCCCCAAGGACACCCCCAGCCTGAGCCCTCCCAGGCCCCACCTTGACCCGCAAGGCGTTGGCCACAATGCCATCCACGATGACCTCGGTGAAGGGGTCGAAGGACTTGTCCGGCCGCCGCATGAACTCCGGCTTGAGCAGGTACCCGCTGCGCCCGTTGTATTCGAACACGCCCGCGTTGAGCTGCATCGCCACATCTGGGGCAGCGGGGGCAAGTCAAGCAGCGCAGGCATCAGGCAGGATGGTGCCATGTGGGGGAACGGGAGATCGTCAGGGGTCAGATGGCATCCAAGGCCCAGGGTCAGGGGTGGGTTCCAATGGCATCAGGGTCCGGATCCCAGGCAGATCAGACAGGGGAAGGGTCTGGCGTCAGCCAAGGGCAGGAGGCGGGGTGAGTCGGGGGGTGGGTTCCCTGGGATCTGGGATTAGACAGGGTCAGAGGTCCGTTCAGGCAGGACCAGCATTGTGGGTCAGAAGTCAGTAAGACTGAGGGTCAGGGTCAAGACAGAGGGGGCCCAGGGCTCACCCAGGGTCTGGAAGTTGAGTGCAACAAGCTGGCACCCTACGTTCCAGAAGAGCTGGGGCATGTAGTTGGAGGAGTCCACGCGGGTGCCCTTGGGGTAGATGCGGCTGAGCTGCTGCTTGTTGTATCTGAGGTTGGTGGTCAGGGGCCACATGGGTGCCAGGGCCCAGGCTGTCAGCCTCTACCTCTAGCCTCAGCCAGGTGCTCCTGTGACCCCCACATCCAGCCCCTCCGTTTCTCAGCCTCGCCATCCCCCTGAGACTGCCTGGACCTGCCCAAGCCGTAGGCCAGGGTGCAGGAAGGCCGCAGGAGGACCAGCAGCCTGTGCAGGAGGTGCACGTGGGGACAGGACACTCCGAGCGCCCCACCCTGGCCCGCCCACCCACGGCGCCTTGAAAGGATACTCCACAAATTCCATGGGGCTCTTGGTCAGCTGCTCCATGGCCTTGGTCTCCACGAAGGACGACATCTCGAAGCATTTATTCCTCTCTGCGGGGTGAGCCAGGAGAGGGTGTCAGGCCTGGCAGGGATGAGCCAGGCAAGCTCCCACACCCGCCACCCACCCCTACTCACTTCGAGCAGCCTCAAAGGACTTGAACTTGACAGGCTCAATGTAGTTGACAAGCGTGGACATCTCCTCGGTGGCATTGACCTCACTGCTGGCTGTGCCCTGTGGGCCCCAACCCAGGGTTGGCAGTGCCACTCCCACCACAGGGGACAGTCCCTCACCTGACCCTCTTCCCATCACTACACACACACCGCTGCTGGTGCCCACCCTCTTCTCCCCAGGGTCCCACTGATGCGCCCTGGACACCACCCAGCCACTCCTCTTCTCCCTGATCCTCAGAGGCTGGAGCCCCTCACCCCCACGCCCAGGGGTTCAGTTACATCCATTCCCAGCCCCAGTCTCCAATCCCAACCTTGCCGCCTCCTCTCAGGTGGCCCACAGGATCCTCAAACTCAGCCCTTCCAACGGTGACTTCTGGGCACCCCTCACCACACCTTCCCTTCCTCTGCGCTCCTCTCGGATCTGACCTCTTATGACAGCTAGACTGACTTTTTTTTTTTTTGAGACAGAGTCTTGCTCTTTCGTCTTTCAGGATGGAGTACAGTGGTGCAATCTCACTGCAGCCTCCGCTTCCTCCCCGGCTCAAGCAATTTTCCTGCCTCAGCCTCCCAAGTAGCTGGGACTACACGCGCCCATCATCTTGACAGGCTAATTTATGTATTTTTAGTAGAGATGGGGTTTCACCATGTTGGCCAGGCTGGTCTTGAACTCCCAACCTCAGATAAGCCTCCCACCTCGGCCTCCCAATGTGCTAGGATTACAGGCGTGAGCCACCTCACTTGGCCTATATAGGTGTTACAATTATCATTACTTTTGCTGAGTCATTTGGGAGTAAACTGCAGACAGCATACCCTTTACCCATAAGTACTTCAGCATGTATGGATATTCTCTTATATAACTCCAGTACAACAATTCAATTCAGGAAACAAAACATTAACGTATTATCTAATATGTAATCCATCTTTAAATTTCACTAATTGCCCCAGTAATTGTCTTTATAGCATTGTCTATTTTGTTTTGTTTTGTTTTGTTTTTTGAGACAGAGTCTCCCTGGCTGGAGTGCAGTGGCACGATCTCAGCTCACTGCAACCTCCACCTCCCAGGTTCAAGCAATTCTTATGCCTCTGCCTCCCGAGTAGCTGGGCTTAGAGGTATGAGCCACCACACCTGGCTCAGACTGACTTTTTCTGTACCACTCCTCACAGCTCCTCAACGCTTCCCATGACAATGCTCCCCACTCCTGCCCACCCTGGCCCTGCCACAGGGCCTTTGCACATACTGTCCCGCTTCCTGAGGTCTGCCTGCCCCACCTCCCTGCCCAGCAGGCTCCCTGTCCTCTGCCAGTTCTGTATGCTAACTCACCCCTCCCGGGCCACACCAGCAGCAGAACTGAATACTTGTTTACATGCCTGATGCTAAAGACCCCTCCTCCCACCTTCACTCACACCCACACTGAGCCCCAGGAGGCAGGGGTGACGTCAGTCTTGTTGACGGTCAGACCCAGCCCCAGTGGAGGTAATAAACTGCTTCTGAGGTAAAGATGCTGCCTTCCCCACCTGCCCACCCTGTGGGCCTCACCTCATCTGTGGTCGGCTTTTTGGGGTCTGTCTGTTCCTCCTCTTCCTCGTCTTCCTCCTCATCCTCACGGTCAGCAGGTCCAAGAGCATAGGGGCCCCGGTTCAGGCCCTCCTCGCCCAAAGATTTTCGAGGCTCCAGGCTAGGCTTCTCGAGCGCCCCCTCCTCCCCATTGCTCAGGCCTGGGCAGCTGTCAGAGCTGGGAGACCCTGCAGAGGACAGGGCCACAGGGTCAGGGGTCAGGACAACATGTGTGCTCAGGAAGCCTAGAGGGGTTGTTCCCAGTGTGTGCCAAGGTGACTCGGTGGGGAAGTCACAGGGTACTCCAGGGCAGTGTGGCTGGCAGAGAGGCCAAGAGGTCAGGGGTCGGACAGTATCAAACCGAGCAGGGGTTGAGAGGGGTCACAGGTCAAAGGTGAAGGTCTAGGGTGGTATTCAGCTGGGAGGTAGGGTGGCTCAGTGGGGTGAGAAGTCAGGAAGTTGGGAACCACATCCTTGACAATGGGGTAAGAGCTGTGGGATGACATAGCAGGGTTATAGGTCAGGGGTCAATCAGAGCCATGTCCAAGGAGGGGGCATCGTGAGGCGAACAGTCAGGGGTGAGAGGTCAGAGGTCAGCTGAAATGATAACCAACTGGGCAGGGAGACTCAATGGGGGCTTAGGGGTCTCAAGTCACACACAAGGTGTGGGATGTGGTTCACCGAGGTCAGAGGTTAGCCTTCAGAGCCATCACCGGGTTGTGGGGAGGCTCTGAGGGGTGAGAGGCTGAGGTCAGGAGTGGGGTACAGCTCGGTAAGGCATGCATCTGAGGTCAGCCGACAGGTGGTAGGAGAGGCTGGGTGTGGGACAGGCGCAGAGAGGCGGGACAGGTCCCTGGGTCTGTGGGAGGGTGGGCTGGAGGGTCTGGGGTGAAGTGGCACCACGCTTGGAGCATGAGGCCAGAGGCTAGGGTCGGGTCAGGGTCCCAGGCCGGACCGAGGCCTACCAAGCTGCGGGGAGGAGGGCTCGGTGGCGGCAGAGCTCTCGCTCAGGGCCGAGTTGCTCTGCTCCAGTGGCCGCTTGCGCCCGGCGCTGTCTGGACCTCCCGTGCTAGGCTGGTGCCGCTTCTTGTTCTTCACCAGGATTCGGCCCATCAGGTCCTGAGGGCTGGGCAGGGGGACGCCTGGGGCCAGCTGGGCAGGCATGGATGGGTCAGGGCCTTGGACTGGGTCTGCAGCCCCCACCCTGGACCACCCACTCTGGCTCCGAGCCCCCACCCTGGCCCCCTCACCCCCACTCTGGCTCCGAGCCCCCACCCTGGCCCCTGTGTCCCCACCCTGGCTCTGAGCCCCCACCCTGGCCCCCACACCCCCACCCTAGCTCCACAGCACCCACCCTGGCCCCTGTGCCCCACCCTGGCTCCGAGCCCCCACTCTGGCTTCGAGCCTCCGTACTGGGTACTTGTCCAGAGGGTCGATGAGCAACGCATCTCCAAAGATGGAGCGGCAGTACTCGGCCATCTTCGCCTGCTGCTTTGCCCTGCAGAGCCAAGGTCACAGGTCAGAGGTCCCCAAGGGAAGCTGGGGTCTACGGGACATGTCAGTGGCAGTTCACAGGGTCGGATGTCCCGGAGCAGTCCAACAGCGCTGAGGTGGGAGGGCTGTCCCCCGGGTCACGGGGTCCCGGCCAGGGGCTCACTCACGAGTCCACGTGGTTCTCAAAGGAGAGGATGACGGGGTAGGGTGAGGTCTTGAAGGCAGTCTCAGCAATGGCCTCCAGCACATCTCGCAGAGGCACCTCCGTGGTCATGGTGAAGCCATGTGTGATGAAGGGCTCCTCCTCGGGCGGCCGCCCCTTCCACACGTCCAGCTCCACGCAGCGGCAGCCCCAGAGCAGGGCCTGGCGGTACATCTCCACTGACGAGGTCCCAGCCAGCTGCCCCGCTGCGGGGGAGGCCCCATCACCAAGGCTGCCCGCCAGCCCAGCTCCTCACCACCCCGGCCCCACCCAAAACAGGCCATGCTGGGTTCGCAGGGGGCTCTCCCTCTCTCAGATGGATACCCACCTGCCCATCCCACCAGCGCGAGCTGTGGGAGTCATCCTGAGGCTCACTATAGCTCCCCACTGCCCCAGCAACCCCTCCCTCTCCTCACTCCCTCCACCCACCTCAGCCCTGGCACAGCTCACACCACCCCCTGTGTGGAATACTCCAGGCCTCCCTGCCTCCAATCCAATCTCTTTTATTTTTATTTATTTATTTTTTTGAGACAGAGTTTTGCTCTTGTTGCCCAGGCTGGAGTACAATGGCGTGATCTTGGCTGACTGCAACCTCCACTTCCCGGGTTCAAAGGATTCGCCTGCCTCAGCCTCCGAGTAGCTGGGATTACAGGCATGCGTCACCACGCCCAGCTAATTTTGTATTTTTAGTAGAGATGGGGTTTTTCCCTGTTGGTCATGCTGGTCTCAAACTCCCAACCTCAGGTGATTCACCTGCCTCAGCCTCCCAAAGTGCTGGGATTACAGGCAAGAGCCACCGTGCCCGGCCTCTTTCTTTTTTTATTTCTTTTGAGATGGTGTCTCGCTGTCTCCCAGGCTGGAGTACACTGGCACAATCTCGGCTCACTGCAACCTCCATCTCCTGGTTTAAAGAGATTCTTCTGCCTCAGCCTCCTGAGTAGCTGGGATTACAGGCACCCACCACCACACCTGGGTAATTTTTATATTTTCAATAGAGATGGGGTTTCACCATGTTGGTCAGGCTGGTCTCAAACTCCCGACCTCAGGTGATCTGCCCACCTCACCCTCTCAAAGTGCTGGAATTACAGGCATGAGTCACTGCACCCGGCCTCAATCCAATCTCTATAGAGCACCTGGCATCATCTTTCTGAAAATACATCATATCAGGCCAGGTGCAGTGGCTCACGCCTGTAATCCCAGCACTTTGGGAGGCTGAGGCAGGCGGATCACCTGAGGTCGGGAGTTCGAGACCAGCCTGACCAACATGGTGAAACCCTGTCCCGAAAAAAAAAGTGTATCATATCAGGTCACATCACCTCTTCTGCCTCACCCTCCAAAAAGCCCCTCCCTCCCACTCAGGATGAATCCTAGTGCCTCTGGGCCCTGGGTCTCGCTCCGCCTTGCTCTCCCTCTCTTACCAGGCACCTACCCGAGCCCACTCTGCATCCTGCCTCCCCAGCTACCTTTCTGCTTTTTTTTTCACTTTTTTTTTTTTTTTGAGAAAGTTTCTCACTCTGTCACCCAGGCTGGAGTACAGTGGCACAATCACAGCTCACTGCTGCCTCAACCTTCCCAGAACCAAGGGATACTCCCACCTCAGCCTCCCAAGCAGCTGGAACCACAGGCATGTACCACCACACCCAGCTAATTTTTTAAAAATTATTTGTAGAGATGGGGTCATACTGTGTTGCCCAGGCTGGTCTCAAAACCGGGGCTCAAGGGATCTGCCTGCCTTAGCCTCTCAAAGTTCTCGGATTACAGGCATGAGCCACTGCACCCATCCCCATTCCAGCCTCTTGAAAGCACCTTGCAGGCTAGGCATGGCAAGGGCTTGCGCCTGTAATCCCAGCATTTTGGGAGACCAAGGCAGGTGGATCACCTGAGGTTCGAGACCAGCCTGACCCATATGGAGAAACCCCATCTCTACTAAAAATACAAAATTAGCTGGGCATGGTGGCGCATGCCTGTAGTCCCAGCTACTTGGGAGGCTGAGGCAGGAGAATCCCTTGAACCCAGCAGGCGGAGGTTGCGGTGAGCCGAGATCCCACTACTGCACTCCTGCTTGGGCAACAAGAGCGAAACTCATTCTCAAATAAAAAAAAAAAAACCCCCTCAGTCTCCTGCTCCAGGCCTTAACACAGGCTGTTCCAGGCCTCAGGACTTTCCTGGGGAAGCCACCATGAGGCACGCTCCCGCAGAGAGGCCCCACTGCCCAGGGCTGGCTGCCTGTTCCCTGCCTGCATCCCCAGCACTGGCCAATTAACGAGCAAATGAGGCAAAAGAACTGTGCCCCAGGAGTGGGCCACGCAAGTGCCAGAGGGCAGAGGTCACGGGTGCCACCCCGGCCCCCGCTCACCAGTGAGATAGGTATTATGCGAGGAGTTGATGAAGTAGGCACTCAGCGGCTGGGTCATGTCCGCGCTCAGATCCAGGGCTTCCAGGGGCAGGATGCCGTTCTCCTCGCCTCCCAGGTAGCGGCTAAAGCCCTCCATGGACATCTGGTCTGGGGTCGGAGGGGATCAGCAGGGTCAGCTGGGGCCCCGCCTGCCCCCACCCACCTGCACCCTGGCCAGCTCACCTCGCTCCAGAAACTGCTTGTTGGGCTCATACTTCTCAATGAGCAGCCGGGCTTGGGAGGCCCGCAGGGGTGGGTACAGCACTTCGTTGAGTCTCGGGTCACGTTGCTTCTGGTTGATGAAGTCCATGAGCTGCTCCAGCGTCAGGTATGGCTTGCCCTTGGCGCCTCTGGAGGGGGCAGGAAGCCGGGTCAGGCTGGAGCCTCACTGGGCTCCCATCCGTTCAACAAGCCCTGGCCCTGGGCAAGGGAGTCAGAAGGCTTGCCCCTGGATCTGGCACCCAGTGAGCGGGACTCTGGGTGAGTCACAGCCCGATCGGGACCACAGTTTCTCCCTTCACTCTCCTGACTACTCGGCATTGTCAAGGCAGCAGACCAGTGGGCACTGGCAATGGCCAGAGCTTGGCAGCTGCCAAGTGCTCGGCCCACCACCCCTTGCTTCCCGATCTCACGGCATGCCTGAGCCTTGGTTCCCATTGCAGAGTGAGCTGATCAAACCCACTCTGCTGCAGGGTCAGCCCAGAGCTGCCTGTAACTGAGACGCACAAACGGCGGCTTTGAGCACGGGCACATCGACAGGTCCTCCCTGGGCCCGCCCTGGCGCTCCAGGACCCAGCCCACCAGCTCCCCCTCTCCACACTGAGCTAGAGGTGCACTAAGCAGAAGCTACAGATGAGCACGGGGGCTGGGAGGCAGGCCCTGCTCACATCTCCAGCAGGATCTTGTCAATGTCCGGCCGCAGACACAGCTTGTTCAGGAACCGCTCAAAGATTTCCAAGGAAAACTCATCGGGCCGGATGGACTCACTCTGGGGGCCAAGGAGTGTGGGGTGAGAACCCAGGGGCAGCCTGGAAGGGTGGGTGCCCACCGTGACACCCCACCCTGTCCCTACCCCCACAGCACACACCCGGTTGAAGTTGAGGCCACAGGATTCCAGTGCAGTCTCCACTCGCTTCTTGTCGGCTGAGAACATCTTCAGGATGCTGATGCAGGCGGGGGGTGCAGGATCGGGGGGTGCAGGGTCAGTGAGGGGCAAAGATCACCAAGGTCAGGGCAGGAGGAAGGTGCTAGGGGAAGGGGTGCTCACTTCTTGACGGGGATCCGACCATCCTGGTTCACCTGCAACTTCAGCTTCGTGTATCTGGGGAGGTAGGTGAAGGGGTCACACCCTGAAAACAGCCCCATGGACCCCCCAGCTCCCCTTCGGGTGGCCTGGGGCTCACGCTTTGCGCAGGAAGGTGTTACGGGAGGCATTCTGAGCCAGGATGTTCATAGCCAGCTTGAACAGCTCCTCGGACCAGACCTGGGGGGCCAGTATACATGGGGAGGCAGTGAGTGGGGGACAGAGGGGCTGCCCAGCCACAACCCAGGGCCACAACTGGCTCTGGGACACAGTAGGTCACAGAGCAGCCTAGACACAGCAGGTGTCGGTAAGTGACAGCCGCCTCAGAGAGTAAGGCAGTGACTCCTCCCACAACCCCTCGGTGCCAGCCCACCTTGGCTGTGTCGTCCTGCACAGCCATGAAGTTCAAGAACACTGTGTTCACGGGGTCTGGCCCAGACACCACCGTCATCAGCTTCTCCTCCAGCCGGGCGTCGGGACCCCCAAAGCCCAGAACTTCCCGGATCTTGGGGTCCTGAGTCGGTGAGAGCCAAGGGTGAGGAAGGGTTCCTGGGCCTCACAACCTCACTGTGGTCTTCAGTCCTGGGCTCCATCACTCACCTTGGGCAGGCGGGCGTACCGGCCCGTCCGTGTGTCCCTGATGGAACTGATATCCAGTGTGTCCACCTCCTGGGGGGATCCAGATGCCAGGCTGGGTATGAGACGCTGTAGGTCCACAGCCAGGAGCCTCCAAGCTCCCCACCCAGGCCAGGGAGTGGCCAGCCCCTGGCCACAGCCCCAGCCTCAGCTCCTGGCCTGAGCACTTCCTGTCTGGGCAGCCATGGGAGAGGTCAGCCTGCAGCTGGGCCCCACCCCTACGGGCAGGGCAGGGGTCTGGGACAGGGGCCCTTGACCTGAGCCAGCTGCAGCAGCACCCATTCTCACCATGTTGGGACCCGTCCAGTATAAGAAGAAGCCATTGGGGTCCACACGCAGGGTGACCAGGTTCCGACTGGAGGTCTCCTGGGGACAGCACAGGGCAGCAGGAATCAGGGAGTGAGGGTGGCGGTGCCGGCTTGGCCCCAGTGCCCCCCCACCATGCACCCCAGAGTTCCTGCCTGTGAGCTGAGGCAAAACCTGGTCCAGCCACAGGTCCTGCGTGACTGCCTGTGGCCTCAGAACAAAGCCAAGGTCCAGTAACACACCAACCCCAACACCTCTTCCCAGCCTCACCTCCCTCTGGCCCTGGGATTCTACCTGCCCTTTCCCAGGGCTTTGTCTCATGTTCCCTTCGCCAGGACACCCTGCCCTTCCTTTTCCACCTATGAAATCTGACCCACCCCCGGAAGGGCTCCCCTGCCCCCATCCTGGGCTCAGTTTCCCCAGAAGTGCTGAGAGCTCTGTGACTGCCAGCCGCCCTAGTTCACCGCCCCCTAGTTCACAGAATGCTTATGGCATGAAAGTGAGGAGTCTGATCCCACTGCCCTTCCATGTCCCTTGGGAGCCCACAATGACCCCTTGGTCTGCCTCAAAGCCCGTTATCCACCTTACCGCACTTACCGGGGTCCCCACAGCCTCAACACTCCTCCCCATCTTATAGAAGCACAGTCCCCCCAAGAGGGGACTCACCCTGCTCTCAGGACTGGGCAGTGAGCTCTTATTCCCTCAAACAGCCCTGCAGCTGGCAGGGGGCAGGGAAGTACATGCCAGCCCCATTTTCTGAGAAGAGCCCAGTCTCTGGCACACTCCCAGGGCCAACCAGTGTGACTCAGGACCAGCAGCCAGAGGGGATGTCCTCCAGGGTTTAGACTCAGCCAGGGCTAGTGTGGCCAAGTGGCCACAGGTAGGAACCCCCATCCCAGGCTCTTCCAGCCAGGAAAGGACCCCACCTCATGTTGGGTGCCACCCCCAAACTGCTGCTCGGTGTCTCATGGGCAATACTGTCATTATCAGTACAAAGTCTCACATACACACACTGCCCCTACTGCGCGCCAAGGACAGTCCCATGCACCTAACGTCTCTGCACACTCACAGGCCTCCTAACGAGCCTAAGAGCGGTGTGCTCTTGTCATTCCCATTTAACAGATGGGGAGACTGAGTTACAGGGATGCTTTGTAGCCTGCCCGAGGTCATCGGAGCCAGGACTTGCTTGCAGGCAGTATGGTTCCAGCGTCCTGTGACCCAGGAAGCAGGGAGCCAAGACTTCTGCCAGGCTCCCAGCTGCTGGCCTCAGCCACACCCCATTGTGGGGCCTAGGCTAAGTCTCTGCTTTCCAGACCTCAGTTTCCTCTTCTGGGGAATGGGGATTGCACCAGCCCCACCCATGGTAGGCTTTGCTTACAAAGGATGGGCATTGACCTGTGAACAAAAGGGACAGGAGGCCTTAAAACTTTGGGGACGCACAGACCTCCCCACCTCAGTGTGCTGACACCCAGCCCCATTCCCTCTCAGGGTTCCTGACCCTAGCCTGGGGCTGAGGCCCCCAAATGGTATAAGGAGGGGGAGTCTGTGGGTACTGCCCCTAGGGTTTCCCCTCCGGCCTCTCCCCTCCCCAGGAGTCTGCCCTTAAAGGCAGCCCAGGCCCCCTGCTCTCCTGCCCTAAGCCTCTTTCAGCACCCCCTACCCCACCCCCAGGGCACTCTCCTGTTCCCACTTCCTTATTTGGGTTTATCACAGTGGAAGGAAAAGAAATTTTTCCCTTCAGGCCAGCCTAGGGGGAGGGGTCTCCCCCAGCCCCTGGGGCACCCAGGCACCCCTCCTAGCACACCTGCCGCTTCAGGCCACGCCCCCATCTCCTCCCCCCAGCTCCCACGCCTACCCCGGGGCCCCACCCAGCCGGAAAAGAGCCCAGAGTCTTCCAGGCCCGTAGCCTGACTGGGAAGGAGCCGTGAGGAAGCTCAGGCCCGCGGGGTGGAGGCCCTGGGGGAGGAGGGGCTCAGGAGACAGAGGTAGGGGACCCAGGATGGGGATGGGCAGCCAAAGGTGGGGACCCGGGCATTTGGGAAGCACCAGCGACAGGACAGAGAAAGGGGGGGCCAGGATGTATTGGGGTTCAATGTCCCAAGCCTAAGGAGTGGGGAGCAAAGTTCCCAGGGTGGAGGAACTTGGGGGGCAAAGTCTCCACTAGGGGGTGACTGGGTGCTCCCACCTGCGCAGGGAGCCGGGCTGGGATCCAGAAGCAGGGCAAAGGGGTGCCAACCAGAACAGGGGGAAAAGTGATGAATGGGCAAGGACTGTTCAGGCAGGGCACCGGGAAGAGTAGGGGCGCCCTGGCACACACTCGGAATGAGGATGCCCAGAGCCAGCCTGAGGATCAGGGTCCTGCAGCCGGGGGTCCAGTGCTGGGCAAGGGTCTGGGGGCCAGGCCAAGATCGGGGTACCAGAATTAGTCTGACAGGGAGTGGTGGGAAGGGCGAATGAAAACTGGGGGACGAGGTTTATTGGGGTTCGAAGTCTCTGCGCCAAGGAGTGGAGCCAAATTTTCCAGGACTGGGGGTTGGGGGAACAAAGTCTTCATTACGGGGACGATCGGGGACTTAAGTTTCCGGAGGGCCGCCAGGCAGGGATGGGGGTGGCGCCATGGGCAGGCGAGGCTGGGGTGGGGGGTCCCCGGCGTCTGGTCGAGCTTGACTGAAGGAGTCCCGGGATCTGGGCGGAGCAGGGGCCGTGCGCTTACCTCGTCCCATTTGATGAACTTACTCCCGCGCCGCAGGGTCTCCACCACGGTGGGCGGCTCCAGCTGCAGCGCGTGGACGCCGGGCTGGGCGCCCGCCATGGCCAGGCCAGGGGCGGGTCGGTGACCCACGGAGCCCTGACGGGGTCCGACGGCGCCGCTAGTCCCACCGCACGGGCCGCTCCGGCCCCGCGGCGTCAGTGCCCGCCCGCCCGCCAGTCCGTCCCGGACCGACCAGAGCCTCGGCGGGGCCCGGGCGGGGCGGGAACGGGGCGGGGCCTCCCGGGTCCCGCCCCCTCCCTCCGCGTCGGACCCGCCCGCCCCGTGTCGGCTCCCCCTGGCGGCCGGGGCGGCGACTGCAGCCGGAGCGGGGATTGGGGCAGGGGCACGCGGACGGGTTAGGGGCTTTGCCGCGGGACTTAGCAGGACCTGATCCTTCAGGCCTGGGATGGAAGGAAGGGGCTGGGGGCCGGAGTGGCTGCTGGGGAGCAACTGGAGGGACTGGGTGTAGAGGGAGCTGCTTAAGGCTGCCCGGGATCAGACCACTGAGGTTTCTGAGCGACGGGGCTGCGGTGCCGGTGAAAAGCTGGACTTGGGCCGGTGGTCGCCGCAGAGTCTTGCCGCCCACCCGCTTCTGCCGCACTTAGCTGAAAGCAGGAAAAGCTTCTCCCGCCCCTCTCTGCTCTGGCTTCGCCTCACCCACTCTTCTGCTGCGCGGTCCCCCTCCCTGGGAGCACTTAGCCGACTAATGGGCCTCCCGCAGGCAGGCACCCCTCCCCCGTCCCTAGCCCTGGGAGGCCGGGCGCCTGCCACCTCCTTCGAGGACCCAAGCATCCTGGTCTTTGAGAATGGGCCCTAGAACAGCCCCCTTCTTGTTGTCGCAGACCCCATGACTGGAGCCTGACTCTGGGCCTCATGGCTGAGAACTACGCGGGGAACGCTGTTGTCTGCCCAGAGGGGTCAGAAGCTTTGTGGGTGTCCCCAGACAGGAGGGTTGAGGAGGGGCTCTGCAGTGCCTGGCCCACAGCAGGTGCCCTGAAATCTGCGTTCCAAGGATGGGAGCGGGGAAGGCGCATGACCAATGGGATGGGTGGGGGCTGCAGCCCCTCCCGCAGGGCTTGGCTGGGTGGGGGGGGTTCCTGCCTGGGGGCCCCTGTGGGAGCCCCCCCAATACAGAGGCGGTAACAGCAGCAGGTTTAAAGTAGAACTCATCCAGAGGGGCCAGCCAAGTCACCTAGAAACCCAGAAAGAGATGCAGCTGGCTCTGGGGGGGGGAGGGGTCAGCGGAGAAGGAGCCGCCTTGCAGGCCCCTTTGCCCCAGGCGCTGAGACCCCCACGAGGAGCCCTGCCTGTCCCTGGCCTTCCTCCACACCCCACCAAGTTCTCCATCAACTCTAACCTAGTGAATCTCCTTGCTTTCAGCCCTAATCCTGTGGAGTGTGATTATGATTTCCACTTGAGGCCTAGAGAGGGGAAGGGACTTGCCCAAGGTCACACAGCTTCTTAAGAGGGTTTCAACCTTCCGACTTCCTGAGGCCCAGGTGCCTCTAGACCTCCTTGGGAAAACAGAGCCATGCAAGAGATTGGCCCCTGCCCTCACAGGCTGGAGTTCAAGGCCGGCTCTTTCTTGCTCACAGCCTCTTGCTAGTGGCCGAACCTACTCTCTCTAGGTTCCTCAGTCACCTTGTCTAGAAGCTAACCGTTGCTGGATATATAAGCAAATGGGTGGGGAGATGCCAATTTGACATGAGTGGCTGGAAGCTGTGGGGACACCAGGGAGGAAGGAGGAAGGGGCACAGGTCAGCTCTGGGGCGAGGGAACCTCCAGCCTGTGCTGGGGCTAGCAGAGTCTGGGGCCAGGGCCTGTGCTTAGGGGGTCAAGCTGTGGGCCCTAGGCCTTGGGCAAGGGTACTTCAAAGAAGCATAGGACAGCAGCTCCTTGGGGAAGAAAACAGGATGGGCACCTATTTCCTGGGCTGGAGCCTCTTCTCCCCCCACCCTGTGTCTCCCGAGGCCAGGGCAGCCCCCATTAGAGGGCTCCTTCCTTCCCAGACACTTTTTTCCAGCCTTGGTAATGGTAATAGGGTTTCTCAGCAAACAGTAATGGTGAAGGCAGGCAGCCTTTCTGGACTCTACCCTTGATTAAAGGAGAGTCTTGACCTACAGGACCCTCCCCAGAGCCGCTGCTTCAAAGATGCACTCTAATGGAAGGGAGCTGGGGCCCTGGGAGGGGTAGGGCTGGGGAGGCCACAGCCTGAGGCTGGAAGGAGGAGCAGGGTACACCCCAGTTCCAGTACGGCTCAGGCAGGAGGGCCACAGCTGGGCACAGACCCCTAACCACAGGAGGTCAGGACCATCAGTCCCCTGAAGAGGCCCGGGGCAGGTAAGTGACTTGCGAACAGCCTCTCAGCCTATGGTGTAGAGCTAGGATTTGAACCCAGTTCTTCTTGGAGTAGGAGTTCCTACTCCAAGGCTAAGGTTCTGTGCAGGGTGGCCCAGCGTCTAGGAAGGTGGCAGGCCAGCACGTCCACCTGCACCAAGTGGTCTTGGGTGGATGGCCATGGGAACTGGACAGGAATCCGGGTGTGCCTGGGAGTGGCACAGAATGGAGAAAGAGGGGGAGTCAGGAAGAACACCCCACCCAGAGAACCCTCTGAGGGGTGCCCTGACCTGTGGACATGGCTGGCAATCTTCACACCAACCCTCAGGGGAGGACAGACAGAAAGGCCAGCTCTCAGGGTAGAAGCATCTTGGGGGCAGAGCTAGAGCTGGAGGTCTTCATGGCCTGCAGGCCCCACTTTCACAGAAGCTGTTGGGTATGAGGGGCTATTTGAGGATCTTCCCCCTTCAATCTGTTTGCACCCTCAAGTTGCAAATCAATGCTTGGGTTCAGAGGGAGCCGGCCTGGCCTGGTGGGGTGTGGTGGGGAATTTGGACTGGGGGAAAGTGATCCTCCTATTAGGCCAGGCTTCAGGCAGGAGGCCAGGCCACAAATGGGGCTCCCGCTGGAGAGGGTGGACCCTACCTAATCCGAAAGAGCAAGGGTCAGCCCTTCCTCAGCGCCCAGCCTGGGTGCAGAGAGGCTGAGGCCAGAGGAAGGGCACGGGGAGGTGGTCAGCTCACTCAACCCTTCCCTGAACGGAGCCCTGGAGCCTATCGCCCTCACAATGCCCAGCCTCTGTCTTCTGTTTGTCTCTTCTCTGTGACTATAGGGCAAAGGAGGAGCCCAACGTCCTGGGCTGGCGTTTGGATGCAACCCCAGCTGTGTGACCCTGGCGCCAGTCCCAATCCAGCTCTGAACCTCACCCGCTGCAGCTGGCTTCCCCCACAACATCCAAAGAGTGTCTGTGAGGGGCTGGGGCAGAAACATTGCCACTCAGATCCAAGACCCTGTTTGGGATAGCACAAGGTGAGCCTGCCGTCCACAGAAATCCCCCGGAGCTTCGCAGCCTTATTGAGTGGTGTCTACAATGAGGCGAGGAGGTGGAGGAGAGACTTCGTCGTGTCAGGGGGTTTGAGCCACACAGCCTGGGTTTAAAGTCTCAGCTCCCGTTTCATCTACCAGTGCGACTTAATTCACCTCTGTGGTGTAGTAATTGAACTTTCCACGAATTTTCCTATTTAACCTTTGTTACAACCTTCTGAGGAAATTCAGGCACAGAGGAAGCCATTCATTCTTTCCAAATCATTTGTTCAACCAGTGCGGCGACCTGCTATGAGTGTGACATAGTTCTAGGTGCTGGGGTTCGGCGGGGACCAGGTAATTTGCCTAATAGCAGTGGACTTGAAGACCACTCCAGCCTGGTAGCACCAGCAGACCAGGTCCGTGCAGGGCTCAGCCCCGCGGAACTCATAGTGTAGAAGTGGGAGACAGACAGACAATAAACGAATGAATGAGACCATTTAAAGATGCAGAAAATCACATGGGGGAGGGAATGGGATGCGCCATCAGCCTATTGGAGGTGGGCCAGGGCTGTGTGGAGGATCCAGGAGCCGCAGGGCGGGGGTGTGGGAACCCCGGCGCGGCGCCCTCCCGGCGGAGCCGTCTGGGCTGCTGTCCCGACTCACGCTCCTAGCGGCAGCCGCGATGATCGCCGTCATTATTGAGTCCGGGCCCCCTCACTGCCCAGCACTTTGCGCCTTAGCGTCCCCCTCTGTGCGGACACGGGTCGGGGGCGCAGAGGACGTCCCAAACAACTTCGCGCTTCCGGGCCGGGCCGTGCGGCTGGGGACAGGCGGTGCCGGGCGCGGACTCCGTTTCCCACAAGCCCGCGCCCCGCGCCATCTTGCTGGTGGGCGGTGGCTGCCTGGGCTGGCCATTCGGGCTGGCCGGCCGCCTCCGCTCATCACCCACCCACCCCGGCCCCGGCTTCCTTCGTTGGGGGCGTGGGACCCTGCTAGTCGTCTGGGGACCCGGACAGCTCCCGCCTGCCTTCTTCACTCCTCCATCCCCGGGAGCCCGGTCCACGTGTCGGTCCGTGCGCAGGAGGGGGTTCGCCCCTCGCTGGCCGAGAGCTAGAGAACCCGGACATCGGGGACCGCAGCGTCTCCTCACCAGACTCCCAGTCTGCACACGCTGTCCACTCCCCTGCATTCTCAGAGGGCCCCCATTCTCAGGTGGCCTCAATGAGGACAGAATGAGGAAGGGTCCAGGGAGGACTAGGATCCTGGCGGGAGCGCAAAGCGTCGTCCTGAGCACTTAGAACGCCTAGGTTTGGAACTGGACGGTGGCATTTAGAGGGTACAGACAGCTAGGCCACCCTCTGCCGAGGAGACCCTCCCCTACCCCTGTCCGGGGGCGGAGTAAGGGAGAGGGACCCGTGGAGGGGCTGGCCCTTTAAGGGGGTGTGGTCGGGGGCGGAGTAAGAGCGAGACAGAGAAAGCGCTTCGGCGGCCGCATCTCGGGCGGCGGCCGCGGGGGACAAAGGGCGGGCGGATCGGCGGGGAGGGGGCGGGGTGCGGCCAGGCCAGGCCCGGGGGCTCCGCATGCTGCAGCTGCCCCCGGGCGCCCCCGCTGCCGCCCTCGCCGCGGAGCCGCGCGGAGCGGAGCGGGCGAGCTAACCCGAGCCAGCCGGCGGGCGTCCAGGAGGCGGCGGCGCAGGGAGGGGCCCGACGCGCGCACGTGGCCCCGGCGGCCGCCATGGCGGACAGCGGCACCGCGGGGGGCGCGGCGTTGGCGGCCCCGGCGCCCGGGCCAGGCAGTGGCGGCCCAGGACCACGCGTCTACTTTCAGAGTCCCCCCGGGGCCGCAGGAGAAGGCCCGGGCGGCGCGGACGATGAGGGCCCAGTGAGGCGCCAAGGGAAGGTCACCGTCAAGTATGACCGCAAGGAGCTACGGAAGCGCCTCAACCTAGAGGAGTGGATCCTGGAGCAGCTCACGCGCCTCTACGACTGCCAGGTGTGTTCCCACCCCGCGCCGACACCCTAAAATCGGTCTCGAGCCGGTCCGCCTGGGAGCCCCACTGTGAGCTCGCCTGTCACCGGAGTCAAAGGGCACTCTGCTTCCACGCACGCTCCCCTCCTCTCTGCATTCCCCGCCCCAGATATATGCTCTTTCTTGTCTGACTTAAGTCACTTCTCTTTTCTCCGCTGCCTCAGACCCTGCGCCCCTCATGCCACTCCCCAGGTCAAGCTTAGTGTCCTCCAGAAGCCTCAAGGCGTAGCCTGGGCCTTGGGCAAGAGGCAGGGGGGCTAGTCTGGGCTGGCAGTGGCAGGAGGTCTCACCCCCTAGTGCCCGCTGGCTTTGACTGTGGTTACACGGCGCTAGTCTGATAGGTGGCTGGGGCTAGGCTGTTCTATGGGCTAGCCTGGAACTCCATCTTGGCGTGCGTGCAGGCTAGCCCGTTTTCTGGGCTCTGCTTCTCCACCCCCATGACTCCCTGGTTGTTCAGATGGTGACTCAGGCCCCGGGGGGCAGGGTGGAGGAGTGGGCTTGCCCGGTGCTGCCTGCCTACCCTAGCCCAGCCCTGGAATGCAGCTGACTCCAAACAGGATAGGGGCTTCCTGGGGAGGGTGGGAGCAGGGTGGTGGGCACCCCCTCCCTCACCAAAGCATGGGCTCTTTGTTTCCTCTTTGCCAGGCCGGGGTCCTTCCCAGTGACCCCTCAGCCTTCACTTCCTCCTCACTCCCGGGGAGCTGTGACAGGTGTTTGGGGGAGGGGAGGGGGCTATGATGAGCTAGGACAGCTGCACCCACCGGTGCCCTGGTGAGATGGGGGCCCGGATGCTGGGGAGACACATCTGCTGGGTTCCCAGCCCAAGGTCTGCAGCCCTGGCTAGCTGGCCTTGTCTGGCACCCCTGGTGCCCACTGGCAGGGACAGGAAACCCCCCCACCCCTCTTTGGGCAATTTGCCTTGGCACGGGCCTGATCTGTTTTCCTCCTCAGAGCAGCTGCCGTTGTGTCTGCTGGGCACAGGGCCGGGTTCCTCGGAGGTAGGCAGGGGCCTCAACCCAGAGCCCCTTTACACCCTCTAACTCAGACTCTTGTCTCTTCCCCCTCCCCCACCCCCACCCCAGGAAGAGGAGATCCCAGAACTGGAGATTGACGTGGATGAGCTCCTGGACATGGAGAGTGACGATGCCCGGGCTGCCAGGGTCAAGGTAAGGGAGCTGGGGGGTCGGCGGGCGGAGGGCTGCCTGAGGCACTACTGTGGAGCCAGGCCTTGGAGTCTCAGCTCCTGCCTCAGCAGAACGGGGCCAGTGCCTAGCTGTGAGGTGGCCGTGGCATCTCCTGTGCCTCAGGGTGGCCCCAGTTCCTTGGAAGTGGGTATAGGTGAGCTCCAGGCCCCTACTCCTGAGGACTCACTAATCCCTCCTCCCCCATACCCTGATAGGAGCTGCTGGTTGACTGTTACAAACCTACAGAGGTAAGAGCTTTCCCCAGGGGCAGGGTGAGGGGAGCCTGGCTCCTGACATCCTGGGGTCTGGTTTCCCTAATGTTTACCCTCCCACCCAGGCCTTCATCTCTGGCCTGCTGGACAAGATCCGGGGCATGCAGAAGCTGAGCACACCCCAGAAGAAATGAGGGTCCCCGACCCAGGCGAACGGTGGCTCCCACAGGACAATCGCTGCCCCTGACCTCATAGCAACAGCAATACCAGGGGACCCTGTGGCCAGGCCTGGTGCCATGAGCAGGGCTCCTCGTGCCCCTGGCCCAGGGGTCTCTTCCCCAGCCCCCCTCAGTTTTCCACTTGGGGTTTTTTATTGTTATTAAACTGATGGGACTTTTTGTGTTTTTATATTGACTCTGTGGCGCGGGCCCTTTAATAAAGCTAGGCTACGCCTTTCATGCAGCTAACAGACTCCACTGATCTCTTTCAGGGGGGCATGCCGCTCTGTGACTTCTGCCAGCTCAGCTTCTCCCCAGGTGACCGCAGGCCTTCCTGAGGGCCACGTAGCCATGGCGATAGCCCAGTGCTGGCTCCCAGACCAGGAGCTGGAAGTGGCTGGGGAGCTGTGAGGGAGAGGGGAGCAGTATTGCTGTTGGCAGACAGGGACACTCCTGTTTCCCTGGGCAAGGGCCACCATGCCATTGAGCCTAGACCCCCCAAGGCTACGAAGTCAGGAAAGGAGAAGGTGGGGGATGCTGGAGCTGAGGTCTCTGAGTCTCTCAGCACCCACAAACACACACAGTCACTCCATGGGCTTCTAAGGTTTTTTTTTTTTTTTTTAGAACAGTCTGGTCCCTGGATGGGGGCCTCTCCCCCCGCCCCTCCCCAGTCTGGCTACAGCTCCGATCGTCGCTCGATTTTGAGCAGCTCCACCTCGAACACCAGGGTTGCACCACCTGTGGTGGAGAAGTGGGGTCAAAATGCCAACCAGAGCCACAGGGAGGTGGGCTGGCTGCAGGTGATGGGGGTCAAGAGGTTGACTACCTGGAATCTTTGGGGGAGCTCCCCGCTCTCCATACCCTGTTGAAGATGCAGAAAGAAACGGTCAGCGATGGCCAAACTCCCTTCCAGCCTGGGCAAAGGGATGGTGTTCTGCCCCTCAGCAAGAAGGGCAGAAATGGAGAAGGTGTAATGGAGATGGGAAGGGGGTGCCAAAGGCCTGGCAAGGGCAGAGCGGGGCCACTACAGTTGAGTGCTTCAAGGATCTTGCCCTGTCCTCACTGCTAGACACAGCCAAACTTGGAGGAGGCATGTATTATAATAGACACAGTGAAGACCAATGAAAGGTGGAAGTAGCTTTCACCCTTCCCAGTCACACACCCCAAACCCACTGTGCACCCTCAGAGGGGCCTCTTACCCAGCTCAGATGGGATCACCAGCTTGCGCTTTTCCCCCTCACACATCCTAGAGGAAGACACATGCTCAGCCCACGGCAACACCCAGGGCCCCTGTCCTGTGTCCCTGGGGCTTGCCTCCCACAGCTTACCTCTTGGGTGGTGGCCATGCACGCCCCCCCTGCTCCCAAGCCTATTCCCCCATGACTCACCCCAGCAGCCCCTGGTCCCAGCCCTTGATGACCTGGCCTGTGCCAAGGGAGAAGACAAAGGGCTGGTTCTGGGGCAGGCTGCTGTCAAACTCCGTCCCATCTTCCAGCTTCCCCTGTGGGACCATGGGAAGGCCAATGAGGAGGAGGGGACCACCCCTGACACCCCCCTCCCTCAGCTGCTCTCCCCATCAAGCTGGCTCCCACAGCACTGGTGGTCAGTCCTTTTTGTTTTTTTACATGGAGTTTCTATTGCCATGGCTGGAGTGCAGTGGCGCGATCTTGGCTCACTGCAGTCTCTGCCTCCCGAGTTCAAACAATTCTCCCACCTCAGCCTCCCAAGTAGCTGGGATTACAGGCGCCCGCTACCATGCCCGGCTAACTCTGTATTTTTAGTAGAAACAAAGTGTCATCATGAGGCCAAGCGGGTCTCAAATTCCTGACCTCAGGTGATTCACCCAACTTGGCCTCCCAAAGTGCTGAGATTACAGGTGTGAGCCACTGTGCCCGGCTGGTCATAGTCCTTTAAGAGGACAGAGCCTTGGGCAGCTGACTGCTGTCACTGCCTCCTGGTCCCCACCTGGGCAGTAGGCAAGCGCAAGGCAGAACTATGAAAACCGTCTTAGAGTGGAGAGGGGACTTGCCCAAGGTCACCTACCTGGCTAATGGAGAACCAGACTCCCAAGCACTTTCTGGTCCTCGGAAGCCCCACCCACTCCCAAAAGGCCCGCCCATCCCACTCACCGTGTAGTGCATGTGCAGGACATCCCCTTTACGAGACTTGATGGGACAGTGGTCCACCCGTTTCTTGACGCCGATCTGCAGCTTCCTTTTGCCCTCGGCCCCTGTGGCCGTGGCCACGGCGCTCAGGCAGATAGACAGTACTGTCAGGACCTGGACCCAGCTCAGCCTCATGTCTCTGTGGGCACAGACCCCGACCGACAGACTGAACGAGGGGCGGGGGACAGGGAGGGCATGGAACACGGGTAGGTACCAGGAGGGTCCCACCACCACTGTATCTTGCTTGCCCCGGGGGATCCCCTTTATCCCGGGTCACCGCCCTCTCCCCCGGGCTCCGGGGCCACACTTACCAGTCCAGTGAGAAGGGGGCTTGGCCGAGGACCCCAGCAGCGGGGGGAGGGGGTCAGGGGAGGCCACAGCAGCCAGGGCCCCGCCCCTTTGCTCACCCCCATACCTTCCCTCCCTCCCGGTCCCCACCTCCGCTCTTCAGTTCCCGCCCGTCCCTTTACGTAAAGTCCAGACCCTATCTGGCTGCACAGCAGTTGCCCCGACTGGGCGGTCCCATTCACGCCACACCCAGCTGCCCTCGGCCCAGCACACCCACACCTCTGCGGCCGTTGCAGGGGGTCGGCCGCGAGGCACCCACACATCCCCGCTGGGTGGCTCCGAGGAGCCCGGGTCCTCCGGAGATGCCCCCCAGCTTGGCTCTGTGCCTCCGCCCGGGGCGCCGCCCCAGCTCTGAGCCCTTGGGGGTCTCCGGGGCACCCAGACTGGCCCTGTGTCCGCTGGCCGTCGAGACCGCTCCACCCACACCACCTCTCCCGGAGGAGTTCTCGGCCTACCGCGTCCCCAAGCTCGACCACCACGGAGACCACCCCTGCGTGGACGCCCGGGGCCATTACTCGGGCCGGGCTCCTCACTTGGTTCCTTGGCACCGCCTTTCGGAGGACGCGGTTCCGCCCCCAGGCCTGCAGCCCCGCCTTCGTCAGAACTAGACCCCTTTTCCGGAGCCGTAGCCCCGCCACTCACCAGCTGAAGCCCCGCCCCCAACGCCTGCGCTCCGTTCCCCTCTGCTTCCGACCCCGAGGCTCCGCCTTTCACCTCCTCCAGCTCCTCCTTCAAGAGCCAGGCTCCGTCCCCCGACCCTCCTAGCTCCGCCCCCCGCCGCCGGGCTCCGCCTTCCACTGGCACCAGCTCGGAGGTCCCACCCGTCCCGGTTCCACGTCCCGCCCCAAGCCCCAGGGCTCCGCCCTGTGCGGCGTGAGAACCCTCCCCCTGCGGCATCTCCGGACAGCTCCGGCCAATTTCCAACCCCAATTTCCTCGTCACCTAGTTCCCGTTGACACTCGGAGCCCGGCTGGCTCCTGCCCGGCCTGATCCAGCCTGCCCTCTTGCACCCCGGGTCCCCCCAGCCCGGGCTGTGGCCCCCGCTCACCTCCTCGCCGCGCCCCCGGAGTCAACCCCGGTGGTGCTGCTGCCTCTGCGCAGGCGCGTCCTCGTCGCTACCAGGCCGGGCCACGCCGCCCTCCTTCATTGGGCCGTGCGAAACCCGCGGCCACACGCCCGCTGGCGCGGCTCTTTCCCTAGCCCCGCCCCCGGGATGCCGCTGCCCTACATCACTTCCGGCGGAGCGGTAGTCCGAAAGGTTAGGTGAAAGTGACTTCCGAAAAGTCCGGAGGTACTTCCGGCCGAGGTGATAGTAACGTCAGGCAGGCGTGGGTTCCCGGAGGGGGTCTTGAAGCGCCATTTCAAGTCGCCTCCAGCCTCTCTCACAGCACTCCTGTTTGCCCTGGCCTTATCATGGCCCACAGCCCTCAGTCGCCGTGGAAGGCTCCTGGGCTTCAGGTTTGAATTCCGGGTCTGCCACTTGACTGGCTGTGTGCTTGGGTGCTTGGTAGAATCTGGCATCCAACACAGGCGTGTAACATGGGCTTGAGAACACCCACCCCACCGGGCCCCTGTAGGACCAGATGATGTCCAATGCCAAGCTCTGACCTCCAGCCAAAGCTCCTGCCCGCGTCTCTCTCCCAGGAGCCAGGCTTACCTCTACCTGTGCAGCTGGGCTCTGACTCTTGACTGGAATGATCGGGCTGGGCCCGTTCCTCCACCAGATTTATTTTCAGGCGCCCCAGCACCCACCAAACATCTATCAACTGAAGTCATGAGCCTGCAGTTGAGAGGCAGCAAAACCTAGGTTGAAGGTTCCTGTGTGAGGGCAAATCCCCAGGCCAGTTAGCCTTTCTGAGCCTTTTGCCTCAATTGAAAAAGGAAGACAATCATCATGCTGACCTCAGAATTGAGAAGGTGCATGTGAAGCATTGTGGGTGTCTGGGGGGGCTACGTGGGCTCTGGAGGTGGTAGTTCTGGGGCCCTAACCCTCCTCTGCCTCATGCTAATTGACCTGTGGCATGACCAGTGACATCATGACTGAGAAAATAATTTGAAAGTAGTAATCGCTGTCAGCAATTGTCTCCTCATTCAACCCACTGCTGCCTTGGGCCCACTAAGATCATAACCACATGTTCTGACCCAGCACCTCAGAGAAAACCTCCATTAGGGTGGCTGTCCCTCCATTCAGGTGGCTGCCCAATTGAGTTAACTCTGCCCCTGAGTGTCCTACCTCAGTGGGCAAACCACTGGTGCCCAGTCTGGCCTTTTATCCATCCCAAACTACTCAGCCCTGGGCACTGGAGGCTGCAGGGAGAAGGGGTGGGGGGCTGGGCCTGGGCTGGGATAGACAAGTCAGGAGAATCTCAGGCAGCAACTGCAGGGTTCAAGGGAGGTGAAGATGGAGAAAACTGTGGGTTGGGTGGGCACAGTGGCTCATGCCTGTAATCCCAGCACTTGGGGAGGATGAGGCAGGTGGATCACCTGAGGTCAGGAGTTTGAGACTAGCCTGGCCAACATGGTGAAACCTTATCTCTACTAAAAATACAAAAATTGGACCAGGCGCGGTGGCTTATGCCTGTAATCCCAGCACTTTGGGAGGCAGGCAAATCACCTGTGGTCAGGAGTACAAGACCAGCCTGGCCAGCATGGTGAAACCCTGTCTCTACTAAAAATACAAGAAATTAGCTGGGCGTGGTGGCAGACACCTGTAATCCCAGCTACTTTGGAGGCTAAGGCAGGAGAATGGCTTGAACTCGGAAGGTGGAGGTTGCAGTGAGCCGAGATCACGCCATTGCCCTCCATCCTGGGCAACAAGAGCGAAACTTCATCTCAAAAAAGAAAAAAATACAAAAATTAGTTGGGTGTGGTGGTGGGTGCCTGTAATCCCAGCTACTTGGGAGGCTGAGGCAGGAGAATTGAACTCAGGAGATGGAGGTTGCAGACAGCCAAGATCGTGCTATTGCACTCCACCCTGGGTAACAGAGCAAGACTCTATCTCAAAAAGAAAAGAAAAAGAAAACTATGAGAGTTGTGGTGAGGGGAGCCTGCTGCCCAAACCAGGCCCACCAACCCCAGACCTTTGGTGCTTCCCTTTCAGGGAAGTGGGAGTGAAGTGAAGACAAGGCAGGAGCCGGGGCTTTAGAGTCAAGCTACAGGGAACAAAAAGCAGCACATGCGGCCAGTGCGGCCCGGCAGGAAGAATGAGTGTCCTTTTCCGTTGTCTGAAGATGGTCTCAAGCTTCTTTGTAGCCCGAGGACCCCAACCACAGCAATCTTCTGTTCCCTCTATGTGCACATGTGGAAACGGCTGCTCAGAGAGGCAGGGGCAGTGATAAGCAAGGTCACTCGGCAGATCTGGGTCCCATCCCAAGTGCTCTGGCCACAGAAGGCTGTCTCCTTCCAGAAAAGAACCCCGGTGAGAAGCAGGAGGGCTGGCACTCAGTATCAACTGGGCTCTCCCTGACCTCCATGCCTGGCAATAACATGAAAGTGATGAATCCATGATTCCAGCCCTGCCTGGGATCTGTGGCGGCCTTAGTCCTCATTTCCTTCATCTGCACGATGAGGGAGCGAGACAGGCTGTGGATTTAGTGATGCAGACATTCATGCCCAAACCAGCCAGCGTGGACAGTGACAAACAGTGAGACAGGCAGGGACAGCTGCTTTCCATCTCTTTTATCAGGGTTGGGGGTCACAGTTCTCATACCGAAGCCCAAATCCCATTAGGCAGAGGTTTGGGTCTTCTTAGTGAGGGGAGGAACAGCCAGTTGTAAGACGCTTACTTGCCCAGGGTGGTTAGAAGCTGAGACAGTACCCCATTTTCCCCTGAGCTCGTATATGACCCCTCTTGCTGCCTCCCAGTCTCCTCTTCCAACTCTGTCCAGTTAGGTGACAGCCTCAGGGAGACGAGGGATGGCAGGAGAGCCCTCTGAGAGGCACAGGTACTGGAGCAGCTTCTGCCTGGGCTGAGGTCTTGGGGGCTTGGCTGTTTTCACCAGGCTCCTCTCTGTTCCCCCATTAAGGTATGGCTTCTTGAGGCAAGTCACCCCGGTGAGTCTGAAAAGCCGTATGTCACCTTCGGAGCTTCCGGCACCTGAGGAGGGAGGATGTGATGTGTTCATGCTGCTGGAATTCACCCCCAGCCCTGGACTCACTTGTGCCTCAGGCCCACTAAGTTCACAACCTGGGCATCTTGCCACACCACTCAGCCCTGGGCGCTGGAGGCTGCAGGGAGAAGGATGAACCTTCTGTGAAGCCCATCCTCTCCTGATACTCCTGGGAAGCTCCCACTGGCCTGGCCCATATGATGTCACCCCATGGCCTCACTGTGGGACACAGGTGGTGAGAGACACATCAGATAAGGGTGGATGAGGGTACCACTATGTCCCCTGGCCTCTTAAAGCCCATAGGTAGGGTAGGTGTCTACCATAGAGGCTTCTGGGAAGGCCCGAACTATAAGCTGGAAAAGCTGCAGCCCGCATTTCTTTCTTTTTTTTTTAAACGGAGTCTTGCACTGTCGCCAGGCTGGAGTGCAGTGGCGCCATCTCAGCTCACTGCAACCTCTGCCACCCAGAATCAAGTGATTTTCCTGCCTCAGCCTCCCGAGTAGCTGGGACTACACGTGCATACCACCATGCCCAGCTAATTTTTGTATTTTTAGTAGAGATGGGGTTTCACCATGTTGGCCAAGATGGTCTTGATCTCTTGACCTCGTGATCTGCCTGCCTCGGCCTCCCAAAGTGCTGGGATTACAGGCATGAGCTACCGCGCCTGGCCCTGTGGCCCACATTTCTACTCCAGGCAGATGTCACCTCCTCCAAGAGATCTCTGACCTCTGAAAGATCACGCCAGGTGCTCCTCACCATAGCCCTTGACATCCTCTGCTGGCATCATCCTTCCTGTATCTGACTCCTGAGTTAGAATGTTTGCCTTGCTTACGCAACTCCAAGTACCAGCAGCTGCCTGGTAAATATTTGTTCCACATATTCAACAGCTTCCCCTTCCCTGGCCCTCCTCCTACTGGCAGGCTCACCGCAGACCTGCTCCAAAACAGGGCCTTGATGCATTTCCAAACAAATACCACCCCACAGATGCCTCACCTGCAGGTGTCTGGGTTGAGCTCTAAGCCCCGCCCTTGGCAACGGAGGAAGCTGCGGCGTCGGCAGCGGCAGCGGCAGGTCCGGTGGTCAGGGCGCTGGTGGCGCTGGGTGCAGCGTGGGCAGAGGGGCCTGGGGCTGGAGTAGGATGGGTGATGTCAGCTGGGGAGGGTGCTCCCGGGGCAGAATCCCAGCCCGGAACAGAGCGGGGCTGGGGACGGTGGTGGGGAGTGGCAGCCCTAGGGAGGAGAATCGACATGTCTGGGGTGGGAAGGAATAGTCTTCCCTGGAGCTGGGGTCAGGGTGGAGTACACAGGCTTTGGGAGCAGAGGAAAAGGGAAAGTGGGCAACAGGTGAGAGGAGAAACATGGGAGGGGCGACAGCTCCCAGACTCACTGGTACTCCCCCTGCCCCCACTCAGCTGGAGTCCAAGAGACTCACCTGTCCGGCTTCACAGCACTGTCCCTTCTTTTAGGTCTGAAAAGTAAGACAGATAGACAGAGAAAAGAGGAGGCAGGAAATCCCAGGATCCTACATTTTTTTGAGACTGAGTTTTGTTCTTCTTGCCCAGGCTGGAGTGCAGTGGCATGGTTTCAGCTCGCTGCAACCTCCACCTTCCAGGTTCAAGCTATTGTCTCAGCCTCCCAAGTAGCTGGGATTACAGGTGCCCACCACCACACCCGGCTAATTTTTGTATTTTTAGTAGAGATGGGGTTTCACCATGTTGGCCAGGCTGGTCTTGAACTCCTGACTTTAGGTGATCCACCCGTCTCGGCCTCCCAAAGTGCTGGGATTACAGGCATGAGCCCCTGCACCCGGCCTAAGCATCCTACTCTCTTGTCCCAGATCCAAGGCCTACCCTTGGCTCTACTCTTAGGAACCTGGTTCCCAGTTCTATGGACCACTGTAACCAGCACCCCCAAGCCTGGCCTCTGAGAGCTGAGAAGTTGGGCCTGGCTGGCACCTGCATTCACACTGGCTGTGTTCTTCCAGGGACATCTCCCCCAGCTGACTGCTTGGGTACCGGATCATGAGGATCTGTGCTCAGAAGAACAGGGAGGACAGTGAGGGAGAGAGAGAAAAGCTCACCCAACAGCCTGGACCCTGGCCGCTAGCCCTCCTCTCCACCCACCTCCTGTGCCTCAGTCTCCAGGCTGCCCCAGCCCCAGAGACAACCAGCATCACCCTGCCCCGCTGCCCCACCTGCCCTGGTACCTGCATCCCCTGCCCGCTGCCCCGGTACCTGC
>PVKV010024350.1:0-25986 GCA_004027835.1 Alouatta palliata | reverse complement strand
GTTTCTCCATGTTGGTCAGGCTGGTCTTGAACTCTCGATCTCAGGTGATCCACCTGCCTCAGCCTCCCAAAGTGTTGGGATTATAGGCATGAGCCACCCCACCCAGCCAATGTTTTTTCTTTCTTAAAGGAAAATATACCTTAACTTTTCTTTTTTTACAGTGTGAAACATACACAGTAGACATTCAGTTATTCTGTTATTAATGCATAAATGAAAATACATTTTCTTCCATATTGGCATGTAGCTACAAATATTAAAGGAGGAGAAAAGTTAATATAATTTTAGGTTTACCAAATATGGTGTGTATTCAAATAATACTTGACCAGCTTATCTAAAGTGTACATAATATTTGAGCTAGCTTATGAATTTGATTTTAATTATTATGTTCGCAAGCTTCGAATATTAGATATTATTTTCCATCTGTAACTAACCCTGATCATTTCTTGTAATTTCTTGTACATGTATTTTACTTGTTCTTAATAGATTTTACTTTTGGGAACAAGACTTTATTGAGATCAGTTTGGTTTTGCAGTTAATTTACCTGTTTGACTTTATAATGTGTTTTAGTTTTACAGAAGAATACTGTTGTAGTTTAGAAGGCTTTTCATAAATCCCCTCACAGGTAAAGATGAAAATTTCCCACTATTTTTTTCCCCTCGTAGGAAGACATACTGGAAGGAAAATGTTTAGCATCTTAGTATAGCGTAGCTGTTGTAAACAGTTCATGATTCGATTTTGATTCGGAAATCTATACTGACTAAGGATTAATCTTAAGGATTGTGTAAATCATTAAATCTGTGGTCTTTTCATGTGGAAATTGATAGAAAATATTTTTGTCTTAAGTCTTATTTGCTGACTTTTTCTGTCAATGAGTGAGGTTGTTGAACAAACTGAATATATGGGCTATCACAAGGAGCTTTACAGTACACATCTTACAATTAAGTTTTTCCTTTTGTTAAAGTGTGTACCATTTTTTCTGTTTGGAGTAAGACAAGCATCGTTTTCACATAGGTTCCTTAGGGTGCACTTGCTCTAGCACATTTTAAAGGCCACTCTTGCAAAGTCTGCATTTTATGCTGAATCATTCTGTCAGACAACCGTAGAAAGACCTCCGTACACGCTTTGCACTCTCCTTTGCTCCCTTTTTCCAGTTTCTTCTTTTGTTGTAATACAGAAAGCAGCATTTTTACATGTCCATGTTAAAAATTGGGCCACCGGTACCAACCCACCTCTATGTTGTCAGTTCATAGTTGAAGATTTTGTTTTATCATTTCAAAACTAAAGTACATTGTTGAAAGAATGAGTTTCAGAATAAAATAATCTCACTTTTAAATTAAACGATCCATTTTAAAATTTGTAATTCAATAAAGTTTTTTTTGTTGTTAAACATATATCACATTGTGTCATTTTATTTAGACATTGAAGCTTGCTTTACCTTTTGTTTAAGTACACACCCCCTCTCCCCTCAACTACTGAGGTATTTCTAAATTACAGTTTTACAGTTTTAATTAAGTGAAGCCTGGTCTTCAGTAAAAACTAGTAGTCAGCAGTGCTACAGACTTTCTTGTCTTTTCCTGGTCCTCTGGTGATGGATGGAGTGGCAAGTTCTGAGTAAATACGTGAGCGCATCCCATGTGTATACTTAATTTAATGTGAGCCTTGCTATTGGAAATTGTGAGTCTTGCTATTGGAAAATACTAGCCTTTTTTTTTTTTTTTTTTTTTTTTTTTGGGAGACAGTGTCTTGCCCTGTCTCCCAGACTGGAGTGCAGTGGCACAATCTCAGCTCACAGTAACCTCTGCCTCACAGGTTCAAGCAATTCTCCTGTCTCAGCCTCCCAAGTAGCTGGGATTATAGGCACCCGCCACCGTGCCCTGCTAATTTTTGTATTTTTTAATAGAGACAGGGTTTCACCATGTTGGTCAGGCTGGTCTCCAACTCCTGACCTCAGGTGAGACACCAAACCCGGCCCAATACTAGACATTTATAAAGTAACTGGAAGTAAATATTAAGGATAATATTTTATGACATTTACTTTCAGGGCAAAGTAACTGTGTTAAATGAACAAAGAAATTAGACAAATACAGATAATGAAGAACCATCCTGTGAAAGCAGAAAATAACAATCTTGGTTTTCTAACTTACCTGAGATGATGAGCATTGGTTTATAAATTTTGCTAAGCTGTGGCAAAAATTTGGAAATATTTATATTCCCCCAGACATCTAAACCTATATATACATCTTACAAATGGCAGATATTTTAAGTATTAACAAGATAGTAAAAGAAATAACAGGCTTTGCTTTGAATTTTTAAAGCTACATAGTGGTGGTTGTCCTTATGGGTCAAATTGTAATTTGTGGATCTGAATGGACTTTATTTCTCTCTGTCTCTTTTTTTTTTTTGAGACAGAGTCTCACACATTTGCCCTCACTGGAGTGCAGTGGCACAATCTCTGCTTACTGCAACCTCTGCCTTCTGTGCTCAAGTGATCTCCCACCTCAGCTTCCCAAGTAGCTGGATTATAGGTGCTCGCCAACACACCCAGCTGTTTTGGTATTTTCAGTAGAGATGGGCCATGTTGCCCAGGTTGGTCTCGAACTCCTGGACTCGTGCAGTTCGCCTGCCTCAACCTCCCAAAGTGTTGGGATTACAGACTTGAGCTACCATGCTCAACTATATTTCTCAAAATAAAAACTACAGTTAGAGTTGTGATTTAAAGAGTCTTAATCAATAGTTGTTCCCAGGCTGGGCTTGGTGGCTCACACCTGTAATCCCAGCACTTTGGGAGGCTAAGGCAGGAGGATTGCTTCAGCCCAGGAGTTCAAGATCAGCCTGGGCAACAAAATAAGACCCTGTTTCTATAAAAAATAAAAAAAAAACTGGCTGGGCATGGTGGTGCATACCTGTGGTCTCAGGTATTCAGGAGGCTGAGGCAGGAGGATCCTTTGAGCTCAGAAGATTGAGGCTGCAGTGAGCTGTGTTTACGCCACTGTAAAACACCCTGGGGAACAGAATGAGACCCTATCTCAAGGAAGAAAAGCCAGACCAGTGAGGTGGCTCATGCCTGTAATTCCAGCACTTTGGGAGGCCAACGCAAGAGGCTTACTTGAGCTCAGGAGTTTGAAACCAGCCTGGGCAACATAGCGAGACCTTGTCTCCATATAAAATTTTTAAAAAACAAAAAATTGTTTTCTATCTCCACTTTATTTACTTGTAGAAAATTAGCCATTCAAGATGAATTGTATACCCCACTGGGAAACACGATGGGGATAATCACTGAATTACTAGTGAAAGCCACATGTGAGGCCAGGCATGGTGGTTCATGCCTGTAATCCTAACACTTTGGGAAGCTGAGGTGGGTGCATCACCAAAGGTCAGGAGTTTGAGACCAGCTTGACCAATATAGTGAAACCTCATCTCTACTAAAAATACAAGATTAGGTGGGCATGGTGGCACATGCCTGTAATCCCATCTACTTGGGAGGCTGAGGGAGGAGAATGGCTTGAACCCAAGAAGCGGAAGTTGAGGTAAGCCCAATTGTGCCACTGCACTCCAACCTGGGCAACAAGAGCAAAACTCTGTCTTTAAAAAAAAAAAAAAAAAAGCCACATATGAAAAAAGACCATCCTAGGCCAGGCGCGGTGGCTCACGCCTGTAATCCCAGTACTTTGGGAGGCCGAGGCGGGTGGATCATGAGGTCAAGAGATCGAGACCATCCTAGTCAACATGGTGAAACCCCGTCTCTACTAAAAATACAAAAATTAGCTGGGCGTGGTGGTACGTGCCTGTAGTCCCAGCTACTCGGGAGGCTGAGGCAGGAGAATTGCTTGAACCCAGGAGGCGGAGGTTGCGGTGAGCCGAGATCGCGCCATTGGACTCCAGCCTGGGTAACAAGAACGAAACTCCGTCTCAAAAAAAAAAAAAAAAAAAAAAAGACCATCCTTAAGAATGCTACTTCATGGGAAATAGGACAGAGTTACTGACAAATTCCTAGGATATAATGGAAACATTATGTTGAACAATGTTTAAGTAAATTGAAGTCAGTAAAAAGTAATAGTGAAGTAGAGTGGAAAAAACAGCTGATAATCATGGCTATATTCGATAACCAACAGCTGTAACTTGGTAGAGGTGGAGTTGGTAAGTTCTTGTGGGAAATGTGTTCACTGCTGTGTCTTTAGCATTCAGAAGAATGCCTGTCACATAGTAGGTGCTCATGAAATAGTTTTTCTTGGATACGTCCTTTTCAGTGTGTTACATGTTGTCCTTGGCTCTTCAGGAGCTAAGATACAAAGAAAGAATGTTCCATGGGTTGAGGACCAGCAGAGGTAGAGTGGGTAGTTAGGATGGTCATGTTTTAGACTCCAACTTTAAAATAAGGAATGTAAGGAGTTAAGAGTCTTGGGAGATCCCTTTTGGTGCTTTATTTCTGCAAAGTGATGCAACAGTTTCCGTGTACTCTTGTACTTGTTTGTCCAGCTGGGGGATGGAAAATGAAAGCACAGGGAGCTATCTCAGGTGACTTACCTTGTTCTGATTCCTCTCCCTGGATGCTATATAGCTAATTATTTTTCCCCTTAATGGCCGTGACTTCAAAAAGACATTTCATATGTGATATCCCGTACAGTCTGGTTAAATTAGTCCAAGTGTTTTTATAATTGGATGACTGAACTACTTTGAAATAAACGTTACTTATAATGCCAATGTGAAAGTATAGCAGGTATTTAAAAAGCAAAAACTGAGAGCACTGGCGTTGGACTGTGATAGCTAGAGCTTCTGTCTACTCAGCATTAGTTCCCAAATACTTTACTAATTTATTTAGGGGCAGCTTCACCCCTTCTCCCTTGTACATGACTCCGGGCGGGTCTCATTCACAGTGTCCCCGTACCCCATGTGCATCCTTGAGATTCCCATATTAACAGGTACAGCTAAGCCAGCACAGCTGCGTTTGGGGCTCCCTGTAGCTTTTTGCCTACTACATGCAGAGATCCTTTGTGTACGATGAAGCTGAGGGGAGTTGAGATGGAGAAGGAGCCCTGATAACATCGGACGTCTGGATCTAGCCATGTGGTGGCTCAAAAAAAAAAAGGAAAATGTGTGCGTGTGTGTGTGTGTGTAAACAATGAAATATTACCAGTAAAAATAAGGAAATCCTGCCATGTGTGTGTACAATGAAATATTAGCCATGAAAATAAGGAAATCCTGCTCTATGTGACAGAACTGATGAATCCGGATAATGGATGAACCTTGAAGACATTATGCTAAGTGAAAGAAAGACAAATACTGCATAGAATAGGTAAACTCATAGAAGCAGAGAGTAGAATGGTGGTTGCCAGGGGCTGGGGAGAGGGGAAGTACGGAGCTGCTGTTCAATGGGTATAAGGTTTCAGTTAATATTTCATTTCCTTCTTTTTTTTTGAGACTGAGTTTCACTTTTGTTGCTTAGGCTGGAGTGCAAGGGCACAGTCTTGCTCACCACAAACTCTGCCTCCTGGGTTCAAGCGATTCTCCTGCCTCAGCCTCCTGAGTAGCTGGGATTACAGGCACCTGCCACCATGCCCGACTAATTTTATATTTTTAGTAGAGACAGGGTTTCTTCATGTTGGTCAGGCTTGTCTCGAACTCCCGACCTCAGGTGATCCGCCCGTCTGGGCCTTCCAAAGTGTTGGGATTACAGGCGTGAGCCACCGCACCCGGCCTACATTTTTTTTAGATGAAGTCTCCACTTGTAATGACTCAGATGATAAATATTTGTGCGGAATACTCCTGCAACATTAAAAAATGGCCCCCAACACAGTAGGTATGACTTAGGAGGTCAGGTTTCTTGGAGGAGGTAAATCTTAAAGAAATGATAGGAGTTTGCCGGGTAACGAGTGGAATTTTAGAGGCCGGGTGTGGTGGCTCACGCCTGTAATCCCAGCACTTTGGGAGGCTGAGGTGGGCGAATCACCTGAGGTCGGGAGTTCGAGACCAGCCTGACCAACATGGAGAAACCCCGTCTCTATGAAAAATACAAAATTAGCCAGGCATGGTGGCACACGCCTGTAATCAACTTGGGAGACTGAGGCAGGAGAATAGCTTGAATCCAGGATGCGGAGATTGCGGTGAGCCGAGATCACGCCACTGCACTCTAGCCTGTACAACAAAAGTGAAACTCTGTCTCAAAAAAAAAGAATAAAAAGTGGAATTTTAGAGAGATCAGGTAAGGGACAGCAGAAACCAAGTTTTCAGGAACAGTCGTGAAGGTCTGAGTGGCGTATGCACCTTTTCTACACATCTGTGTTCTAGAGTCTAAAACAGAAACAAGGCTGGCTAGGGAGCCCATAGCCTGACTCCAGAGGGCCTTGCTTGTATGCTGGGCCAAGAACTGGGTTTTGACTCCAAGCAACCAGGAACTACTGAAAGATGTTAAGGAGTGGAGGGATGGTGGATGACCGCCTAAAGGCATTTGAAAGATGGATTTGAATGGGCTGAGACTGGGTGCAGGAGACCAGGTGTGAAGCTCTTTTGGCAATGATGCCGATAAGAGATGACGGGGATCAGAAGAAAGAGACACATGAGAAATATTTAGGAGGTAAAATTGGCAAGGCTGGGTGATTATGTGTGGGAGGAAAAAGAGAGGGAAGAACAGCTAGCACCGGTAAGAGCTTAGGTGACTGGCTGGGTCACACTGGGCTGCAGTCAGCCAGGCTTGGGGTGGGGAGGCAGTGGGGTCATGAGTCACAGCCAAGCCCTGGTGTGTTCCGCCTCCGTGGGAAACACCAGTGGAGATGGCCAGCTGGGAGCTGATTCTCAAGTTCAGGACAAAGTCTTGACTGGATCCCAATTTGGTCGCCATCAGTATGTTGGTAGGTATTTTAAACAAGGAGCTATGAGGACCAAGGGAGAACATACAGATTGGCAAGAAAGGGAAACCCAAGTCCACGCTGTAGGGGCCACCATATTTAATGGGCAGGTAATAACAGCAGTGACTAATGTGTAATAAGTGCTTGCTGCATGGTACATGGACTCACTTTCATCCTCAGCAACACCAGGGATCTGTTATTATCCTCAGTTTCATTGAGGAAGCAGGCCCAGAAAGGCTGAGTTCCTGCTGCCACGTGGTCAGTAGAGGAGTCGGAGAGTCTGGCTCCAGAACCGAAGCCCTTTGCCGCTGTGCTGTTCTGCCTGAGAAGGAAACGAAGAAGAGAGAGAATCTGGAGAACCAGGAGAGCACCTCAGAAGCCGGAGGAAGTGCTCTTTCAAGGGAGTCATCCACGGCATCAGGAGCTGAGCAGCCCACTGAGAAGGCTGGGAAAACTGTGCTGTAGACTCGGTGGAGAGAGGCCTCCTTGGAGCAGTTGGTGGCACTGGAGCAGCTCGAGGTGAGAATAGGGAGATGAGGAAATGGAGACAGCAAGTGTGGGCTGTTGTGAAATATCTGATGAGAAAGGGGCTGAGAAGAGGCAGCCGTTACAGTGGAATGCAGGTTTTAACTGGGAAATCGACCATGCTCACAGTGTGGGGAAAAGCCAAGGTAAACTCCGTAATACAGGAGGGTGGGGAGAAAATGCTGGAACAAAGCTCTAAGTAAGTCTTTCATTTACCATTTCACCACCGCTCCTGGAGACACTCTCATGCATTTGCTGCCATATTTCCACATTCCCTGACTCTCTTCTTACGTTTATTGAGAAGGCAAATCCTAAATCTCCTTTGGTCTCAGTTCTGTCTATCCTTGCAACGACTTACCCTGAGCCATCTTTTCACACATAATTCTCCAGGCACTCTTATTTGCCTTTGTGCTGAGAAACCCCAAAGACAATATGCCAGCCTGGACTCAACGACCCAGGTCCCTCCATTCAACTGATGATGACGTCAGTGTCTTCTCTTGTTCTCAACGTGTCCACAACTGGACTCCTTTGGGGGCGCTTAGTTATGAATACCTTCTAGTCCCATGCCCTCCCTGCCCCCAACACATATGCTTTCTTCTTGTTCTCTAAGTTTTGACTTTGGTGCCATCTCCACCAGAATCTTTCCATAACCCTTCAAGACTCCCGCAGCGCTGTTCTCTCCCTGCTGTAGTTCTTATCTCAGAGTTCCCACAGACATGTCTGTCTGCTTTTACTGAACGTAAACTACTAGAGGGCAGGGCTTACGTCTCATTCACAATTACATCCTTTTTCTTTAGTAAGATATGAGATTGGAAGACTTGGAATTGAAGCACAGGTAAGGGATTGACACCTCAAAAAGGAGGAAAGAACACGTAGTTCTCTGGGACTGGACTGAGGGAGATGAGAATAGACACTGATCTATCCATGTTTATAGGTTGCATGGGAAGCTGAGGAAGCTTAGGGACACAATTTGCATAGCAGAGTAGGAGGTAAAATGGTTTTCTGAGAATGAAGGAGAGGGGCTTGGGTTTGGGGCTTGAATTGAGTCATGAAGATACAGGCAGGCTATGGAGGGGCCAGGCAGGGAGAGGGACCCTGAGGAGAGTGACCCTGAGGAGAGCCATGCCCTGCAAGGGCGGGAGCACAGCACCGCCTCCTGTAACGTAGCATCTGTCTCACTACTCAGAGTGTCCTGGATTTTGAGTGTGTTTCCCGTTCATTGTAGAGATGGGTTTCTTCAGGATGGGCTAGGTCTACTGACCAGTATTTTTACCTGTAAGCTATGAAGTTCTTTTTGCCTATGATAAAAACAGTGGGATCTAAGCACAGAATCCTAGTCTGGGAGCTAAAAGATATGCTGCGCGTCTCCCTACTTTCTTAATCTTCTATTTCCCAAATATATACATGCAGAAAAATAAAGATTGAGATAAAATTATTGTGCTTTATTTCTTTAAAGAATGAAAATGCCCATATTTCTTTCAGTAACAAAAATGGAAATATGATTATTTGATGGTTTTGTTGTGAAGATGACCGAGCTGTGAATTTAAAAATTCATTCTTTAGGTTGGCAAATTCTGACGATAAAATAGCAGTAATTCTTTTCTACAAAAGAATTTCCTAAGCACTGCTTCTGTCACCAGACACCTGAGGCTGATCCACCTCAGAGCAGTGCTGTACATTAACCACGTAGAGATCCACACGCACACATATGTATCTCCATACGTACATACTCTAAGATCAAGCGGAATGCCATTTTTACAGGTAGTGGTCACATCTTTATGAACTGTGAATTTGGATCCTGTAATGCACTGGTAAGTGAAGTATTCAAACCAAGCTTAATGGATGGAAGAGGTGGTTGAGAAACACCTGAATGTCTTCTCTTTGTGGGGACAGTAATCAGTTACCAATCAGTTACCAAACTCATGCAAAACAAAAGTGGTTCCCTTTGCTCTGGCGGATGCACCTGCCTGGGCAGCAGGGAGCCTTCTGTGTAGCCTTCACCACTGACAACATGCTACAGTTATTGTAAATGCAAATACGCTTTCTACAACAGCCATGTTCCTCTTTTTTCCCCAAAAGTATCACTAAAGGTGGCTGCGATTTACGTTGCGAATACATAGCAGTCTGTTGAAGGAATCATCTGTTATTAAAATAGCCTGAGTATTACTCCAGCAGAAGGTGCTACAGCCTCTAAATTCCCTGTGCTAGATGTAGCCCATGAGTTCATTATTTTATTAATAATAAATATATTTGAAAAATCCTATGCTTCAGTGGATTTCTCCGATAAGGACTGAAGCAAGTCCTTATAGACGGTAGAGTTCATGAATCGAGGGTATGAGTCTCTGTGCATCAGGGTGTAAATCTGAAGTTGAGCATCGTCGAATATGTGTTGGGACGGCTCCACCATGTTTCTGTTGATGACTTCTCTCACCCGAGAGTCTAAGCTCACCTGTCGACAGAAACGAGTAGGAGCTGTATTAGAGACTTCAGTTGCAGCTCCATCCCAAACTCCCAGAGCTTGTGTTTTTGTTTTTTTGAGACAGCCTCACCCTGTCACCCACGCTGGAGTGCAGTGGTGCTATCTCGGCTCACTGCAACCTCCGCCTTCTTGGTTCAAGGAATTCTCCTACCTCAGCCTCCTGAGTAGCTGGGATTACAGGCACCACCACCATGCTTGGCTAGTTTTTGTATTTTTAACAGAAACGGGGTTTCGCCACGTTGGCTAGGCTTGTCTTGAACTCGTGACCTCAGGTGATTTGCCCACGTCGGCCTCCCTAAGTGCTGGGATTACAGGTGTGCGCTACTGCACCTGGCCTTGTTGTTTTCTAAATATCCCAAACCAAAGGAGGTCGTCCTCAAAATCCAAACCACCGAAAGAGAAACCAAAAGCATCATCGACGTGGTTCTCAAAGGCCAGTGACATCAGCAGGCTTGAGGGCTTGTGACACAGTAGCTGGGTCCCACTGCAGACTTAGGAGGTGTAGGGGTCTCCCTGATTGCTTGTTATTTCCCACAAGTTCTAACTGATGCTGGCGGGGCTCACACTGCTGCTTTGTAGAAAACAGGCAGCACAGACTGCCCCGTGCCCATTTCCTTGTAACATGGGGGCTGACGCCTGGAGGCCCAGATTTCCCCTGCTGGTCCATAGTGGCAGGTCTCGGGATGAGTGCAGGGGTGAAGTGGATGCTGACTCAAAATGCTGGGAGGTTCCAGTCACAGGGCCTGAGGGCAGACGATCCCAGGGTTTAAATTCCAGCCCTGTGACTGCATAGTTCTAGGGCCTTGGTAAACTCTGTGTCCTAGTGACCTCCTCCCCTGAAGTGGGGATGATGATGATGATAGTGTCAATGTTTTTGGTGATCTAATGACAGAGTGCTTGGATTTCACTAACCTCGTAGGCTCTTCCTAGACAAGACTGTCTCATAAACCAGAGCAAACGACTGGGCTCACACTGTTCCTGTAGGACACCAGACAAATGAGTCCAGGCCAGAGGTGCAAAGATGAACTCACACATCTCTTCTGTGGAAGGAACCTCAGCTGGGCCATCCCTGCACAGGCTGGCCGTGATAGTTCCAATGCCACACAGTGCTTTCATAAAAAACTGAAAATAGACCGGGTGCGATGGCTCACGCCTGTAATCCCAGCACTTTGGGAGGCCAAGGCAGGCAGATCACGAGGTCAAGAGATCAAGACCATCCTGGCCAATATGATGAAACCCCATCTCTACTAAAAATACAAAAATTAGCCGGACACAGTGGTGCGTGCCTGTAATCCCAGCTACTCAGGAGGCTGAGGCAGGAGAATCGTTTGGACCCAAAAAGGCAGAGGTTGCAGTGAGCTGAGATGGAGCCATGGCACACCAGCCTGGTGACAGAGTGAGACTCTGTCTCAAAAAAACAAAAAACTGAAAATGTAATTACTTAAATCATTAAATACTGGCTTACATGATCTATCTTTCCAGGTGCATATATCCACCTTCCTCCTAGAAAGCCACTTTCTTACCCACAGGTGGCACCTCAAACCCAATACTGTCAAAATGGACTCCCAGTATCTCTCGATCTTGTGAGCTCATGAAGAAATGGAGCTAGCTGTCCCCACTCAGTTCACAGCCCTGCTTTATCCTTCATCTTCTCCCTGGTTCTATGTTCAGTCACACAGTCCTACTGAGTCTACTTTTTTTTTTTTTTTTTTTTTTTTTTTTTTTTTTTTTTTTTTTTTTGAGACGGAATTTCGCTCTTGTTACCCAGGCTGGAGTGCAATGGCGCAATCTCGGCTCACCGCAACCTCCGCCTCCTGGGTTCAAGCAATTCTCCTGCCTCAGCCTCCCGAGTAGCTGGGACTACAGGCACGTGCCACCATACCCGGCTAATTTTTTTGTATTTTTAGTAGAGACGGGGTTTCACCATGTTGACCAGGATGGTCTCGATCTCTTGACCTCGTGATCCACCCGCCTCGGCCTCCCAAAGTGCTGGGATTACAGGCGTGAGCCACCGCGCCCGGCCTGAGTCTACTTTTTAATATTGATTTTGAGATGGGATCTTGCTCTGTTGCCCAGGCTGGAGTGCAGTGGTCCCGTCATAGCTCACTGCAGCCTCAAACTAATGGGCTCAAGTGATCTTCCTGCCTCAGCCTCCTGAGCAGCTGGGGCTACAAGTGTGTGTCACCACACCCAGCTAATTTTTTTTTTTTTTCAGAGATGGGGTCTCACTATGTTGCCCAGGCTGCTCTGGAACTCCTGAGCTTAAGCAATCCTCCCACCTTGGCCTCTCCCAAAGTGCCAGGATTACAGGCATGAGCCACTGGGCCCAGCCCTCCCAACCTCTCTAACACCTGAATGTATCCACCTTCCCTTTCTGTCTGCCATGAGCCTTGGAGAGGTCTCTGGCCATTTCCCGCTGGATTTGTGCAGCAGCCTACCAAGCGTTCTCCTGGCACCGGTCTAGTGCTTCGCCAAATCCCATTCCTGGGCTCAGTCCAGGGGCCTCTTACTAAAATGCAAACCCTGTCCTGACACGCCGGCTTCATACTCTGCTCTGGCTTGCTAGTGCTCTCGGAATCTAGTCCAAAGCTTATCAGATCTAAGTCTAAGCTTCTGAGGCCTTTCACAGTCTGTTCTGCCTCATTCTTCTCAAGAGCTGTTCTGAACCACTTGCAATTTAAAGAAGGAAGGAGCTAGAAATACCTTGTCTTTGTTCCGTCTGTGTAAAATAACCTTCCCCTCTACCCTGCCCAAATCTACAGGTGTGATGTTCCCTTCGTACACAGGAGGAAAAAGCTGCAGAGAGGTTAAAAAAGGCACCTGCAATCCGAGTCACGGCACCAAAAAAAAAATTAAAAAAAAAAAGACACCTGCAGTTAGGCAGCTAAAAAATGAGAACTGGGGTTTAAACCCAAGTTCATCCAACCTACGCTATGACCTATGCATATGGCTAAATCTATGCTCTTAAGCTTTTTCAAGCTTTTACATTTCAAACAATAAATGCTTATATTTGGGGAGAAACGGTCATCTTTTTATATTGTTTTTGCTTCATACATTTCCTAAATTTTTTTTTTTCTAGATGTAGTCTTGCCATGTCACCCAGACTGGAGTGCAGTGGCACGGTCTCGGCTCACTGCAACCTCCACCTCCTGGATTCAAGCAATTCTCCTGGCTCAGCCTCCTGAGTAGCTGGGACTACAGACGCACGCCACCACGCCTGGCTAATTTTTGTATTTTTAGTAGAGACGGGGTTTCACCATGTTGGCCAGACTGGTCTTGAACTCCTGACCTCATGATTCGCCTGCCTTGGCCTCCCAAAGTGCTGGGATTATAGACTGGGATTATAATTTTTTGGTTGTATAATGCTTTAAAAGACTGAGGAAAAACCTTGCCTTGAAACAGAAATCATGACAAAATAGAAATATGTGGAAGCCACAAATTAAAGGACAAAAATTATCTTGCTCCCATTAAAGCAAAATAAAAATAACTTTCTGGACTCAGTATTCAAACATGTCAACCGAGTATCACTAATTTAACAACGTGAACTTAAGAAAGCAAAATGTAACGATGCAAACTTAAGTAAGCCGACGACCCCACCATCTGGTCCGCCTACTCCAGGGATGTGGGAGGCATTTTGAGACGCTGGGCTTTGCCTCATCAACCCTTCCCCTCTAGTGTCTTCCGCGGGCCTAGCTGGGCCCTCATCACGTCCCTTTGGACTCCTGAATTCGTTTGCTAATGTCTTCTGCCCTTGGTCTTCTCCAGATCCATTCTGCAGGCCTATTGGTCTTTCAAACATCCCAATTTGATATCAACGGGCTAAAATCCAACGGCTTCCCAAGATAAAAATCCAGACACTTTGGCATGACGCCCAAATCTCTCCATGTTCTGACTGTCCCTTTTCTAAGTCTCCTCCTGCTGCCTACCACCAGCTCTGACAGTTTGGTAAGCACCCTCCCCGTCCACCACAATAATCTGTGTACACTTGCGGTGATCACACAACTTCATGCTTGTCCCCTGGGCTTGCCTGGTCCTGTCTCCTGGGATGTCCCCATCCTGCTGTGTTTCTTGAAATGCCCTTTCACCATCCTTGGTCTATCTGTAGCCTTCCCAAGTACCTTTCTTATTCTTGCCCATCTCTTTGTGGACAGCTCACCCCTAAGCCCCAGTAAGTGCTGAGCATGTGGCCAGGGGTCCTGATCTGCCCGCCCCATCTCTGGGAGCTCCATGACAGGAGAGGCCCTGCTTCTTTACCCTGGCTTTCCTGTCGGCACATAGTGGGAAATAACCTATAGACTTATAATTAGAGCTACAAGGCACCCAATTGTGAGAACAGTCTGACCTCCTTAATTTTATTTTGATTATTTTTTTTGAGACGGAGCTTCACTCTCGTTGCCCAGGCTGGAGTGCAATGATGCGATCTCTGCTCACTGCAACCTCCACCTCCCAGATGCCTCGGTCTCCCAAGTAGCTGGGATTAGGGGCATGTGCCACCACGCCCGGCTAATTTTTTGTGTTTTTAGTAGACATGGGTTTTCACCATGTTGGCCAGGCTGGTATTGAACTCCTGACCTCAGCTGATCTACCTGCCTTGGCCTCCCAAAGTGCTGGGATTACAGAAGTGAGCCACTGTACCCAGGCTGACTCCTGAATTTTAGATTTGAAGAAACTGAAACTCTGACAGGTGGAAACTTGCCCAAACTCATTCATCTGATAATTTCTTGAATGTGAAAAGGCCAGCCTGGGGAAAACCTTGGCAGTGTCAGTATCACGTCTGTGACGCTGTGCTCTGTAACATCAAGATATCTACATGTAAGATTTTTTCTCAGAATATCAGGATAATTTTATTTAAAGGAATGTCTTAGGGTGTAATATTTGTAAACTGTTCACAGTCAAATGCAGACTCGAGGGTATACTTTCTCCATAAAAATGCACAAAATTTTTCACAGATTTCAGAGGACCTAGGCAGGTCCACAGTCAAAGGGATCTGAATACCGTGACTGCGGGTGTAGCTGTTTTCCACGTTTTGCAGTTGCTTTTCTGGGTCAAGCTAAATATGACCAACTGGGCAGGAGTGATGAGGCTGGTGCAAAAGTATCGCAGTTGTTGCCATTAAGAGTAACAGCGGCCGGGCGTGGTGGCTCACGCCTGTAATCCAAGCACTTTGGAGGCCAAGGCGGGCAGATCACCTGAGGTCAGGAGTTCAAGACCAGCCTGACCAACATGGTGAAATCCGGTCTTAAAAAAAAAAAGTAACAGCAATTACTTTTGTTTTGTTTTTTGAGATGGAGTTTCGCTCTTGTCTCCCAGGCTGGAGTGCAATGGTGCGGTCTCAGCTCACTGCAACCTCTGCTTCCGGGGCTCAAGCGATTCCCCTGCCTCAGCCTCCCCAGTAGCTGGGATTACAGGCGCCCACCACCATGCCCAGCAAATTTTTGTATCTTTTATTTTTATTTTATATATATATTTTTTTTTTTATTGCATTTTAGGTTTGGGGGTACATGTGAAGAACATGCAAGATTGTTGCATAGGTACACACATGGCAGTGTGATTTGCTGCCTTCCTCCCCATCCCCTAAAATTTTTGTATCTTTAGTAGAGATGGGGTTTCATCATGTACATCAGGCTGGTCTCAAACTCTTGACCTCAGGTGATCCACCCGCCTCGGCCTCCCAAAGTGCTGGGATTACAGGCATGAGCCACCACGCCCGGCCTATGGCAATTACTTTTGCGCCAACTGAATAATTTTACCAGCAGCCCTGGGAGAAGGCATTTCGTAGTCACATACCTCCTTAGGGGAAAGTATAGAAATGTAGTCTTCATAGATTATCCTTGCTTTCTCTTCAATCATGTTTTTATTAGCTTCCTTTTTCAGTTCCTCACAGGCCATCCAGAAGAGCATGTTTTCTTCACTGAATTCTGTTCGGAGGAACTCACGGAATGCATTCCTTCCTGCTGGAGTGACCATTAATTTGTCAAATGACTGAGCCCAGGCGTTGACTTCTTCCAGAGTAGGAGCAGGGCTTCGTGGAGACCGAAACAGAGAGGGTAAAAGGCAACTGTTATTGGTAGTTAATTGGAATTTCATCATTAGAAATGTATCTTTTCCTCCTCCAAGAATGAAAAACAGATGCATTTAGGCCCTTTTAGGAAGGGAAAGAGCTGTTCTCATTTCCTTAAGCCTTTGAGAAAAATGCATGAATATGATACTTTCAAATTGTTTGCTGGATTGCATACTGAAAGGCTTGCAAACCAAGTTGCTAGAATAACTGCTAAGAACATGCTTGTTTACAACTGGGCATATCTTGCAATATTTTAAAAACTGGAAGTGCAAAGAAAAATCCTACAACCGTACGACCCAAAAGTTCCTAATCACCTATGATGAGTTCTGTACTCTGACAGAAGTAAGTCAGACTTGACAACGTTAAACCTCTACAACAATAGGGCAAGTGTCTGTTTAATAGATTTTAAAATTATGTAATATTTGAGAAAGAGAATATATGTAATATAAATGCAAGTTATGAAAGATGACAACAAAACACTTTGTTTTTGAGACAGTCTGTGCTGCCAAGGCTGGAGGGCAGGGGTGTGATGACCGCTTACCGCAGCCTCGACTTCCTAGGCTCATGTGATTCTCTTGCCTCGGCCTCCCAAGTAGCTAGGACTACAGGTGCGTGTCACCACGCCCAGCTAACTTTTCCTATTCTTAGTAGAGTCAGGTCTTACTATGTTGCCCAGGCTGGTCTTGAACTCTTGGGCGCAAGTGATCCACCCACCTTGGCCTCCCAGACTCCTGGGATTACAGGTGTGAGCCACTGTGCCCAGCTCCCTTTTTTTTTGGAAATTACAAACGTTTAAAAAATATAATTAGCGCCTCCAAGTGCACTTTTGTAACATGGGTACATTGCACAATGGTGAAGCCGGGGCTTTTAATGTAGTCATCACATTGTACTCACTAGGTCATTCCTCATCCCTTACCCACCTCCCATCCTCCCATCCACCTCTCCGAGTCTCCAGTGTAAATGAACACTAATGAATGTGCCATTTTCCGTAAGAACCAGAACAGCACAGACAATGCTGCACTGATATTGGTGCTCCTTCTACTTGCTACTCTCTCCCGGCTCTGTCTCCTAGCGAACTGCTATACTTGATTGTGGGCTTACCCCTTTGAGTTAATTCTTACTTCTGTCGAAATTGTTTTGAGGTCAGCAAACATAGTTTAACGATGATCCCTAATATCTTTTATCTTGTTTCTATAGTTTTAAATGTATGTATGTAGTGCCGAAAAATATAGTCTTTAGGTTTGATTTATTTATTTTTATTTATTTATTTTATTTTTTTGAGACAGAGTCTCTCTCTGTCACCCAGGCTGGAGTGCAGTGGCGCGATCTCAGCTCACTGCAACCTCTGCCTCCTGGGTTCAAGCGATTCTCCTGCCTCAGCCTCCTGAGTAGCTGGGATTACTGGTGCCCACCACCACACCCGGCTAATTTTTTATATCTTTAGTAGAGATGAGATTTCACCATGTTGCCTAGGCTGGTCTGGAACACTTGACCTCACGTGATCCGCCTGCCTTGGCCTCCCAAATTGCTGGGATTATGGGCGTGAGCCACCGTGCCCCGCGGTTTTTATTTTTATCCAAATGGCTGACTAGATGTTGTCTTCTGCAACTTGCTTTTTCCACTCAACATTAAGTTTCTAAGATGCCCCCATGTTACTGCGTGTGGCCAGTTCCTGGGTAGGATTCACCTCTACCTATTGGGTTTCGGGATCACCGTCACACTGGCCTCTCAGCTACTGCATTAGTTACATAGGAGTTGCCTGATCTTGGAATGATCTATTCCTGGAATGTGGCCCTGGCCTGTGAAACCATCTGGATCCAGTGTCTATTCTGCCGAAAGACATTATGGGTTAAACTGTGCCCCTGAGAACGGTATGTTGGAGTTCTAACCTGCTGTACCTCAGAATGTGACCTTATTTAGAAATAAGGTCTTTGCAGATTTGGTGAAGTTAGATGAGGTCATTAGGATGAGATCTAATCTAAATGACTGGTATCCTTGTAAGGGGAAATCTGGACACAGACACAGACATGCGCAGGGTGAAGATGACATGGAGAAGCACAGGGATAAGATGGCCACATGACTTGAGTGAGGTCTCTATAAGCCGAGGAAGGACATGCGCTGCTGGCAACCACCCAAAGCTGGAAGAACCAGGAAGGATCTTCCCCTAGGACTGTAAGACTACAGAGAAAGCATGGCCTGCTGACACCTTCATTTTGGACTTCCAGCCTCAAGAACTGTGAGGGAACAAGTTTCTGTCATTTTAAGCTACCCAGATTTTGGTACTTTGTTACAGCACTTGGGAGACCAAGGTGGGCAGATCACCTGTGGTCAGCCTGGTCAACATGGTGAAACCTCGTCTCTGAAGAATACAAAAGTCAGCTGGGTGTGATGGCGCGAGCCTGTAATCCCAGCTACTCAGGAGGTTGAGGCAGGAGAATCACTTGCACCTGGGAGGCGGAGGTTGCAGTGAGCCAAGATTGCATCACTGCATTCCAGCCTGGGCGACAGAACGAGACTCCTTCTCAAAAAAAAAAAAAAGAAAAGAAAAAAAGAAATGTGTTAACAGTGTTTAATCTCTTGGAGGTTACATTAGTTTCTTTATTTATACACCATTTGATGTTTCGCAAGCATCTGCAACTTTTTCTTTCTCCCTCTCCTTTTTATTTTCAAAATTAACTAATTAATTATTTTTGAGACAGAGTCTTGCTCTGTCTCCCAGGGTGGAGTGCAGTGGTGCAATCTTGGCTCACTGCAAACTCTGCCTCCGAGTTCAAGCAATTATTCCTACTTCAGCCTCCGGAACAGCTGAGATTACAGGTGTGTGCCACCATGCCCAGCTAATTTTTGTATTTTAATAGAGATGGGGTTTCACCACGTTGGCCAGGCTGGTCTCGAACTCCTGACCTCAGGGGATCCACCCACCTCGACCTTCCAAAGTGCTTGGATTACAGTCATGAGCCACCGTGCCCAGTCAGTCTTTTATTTTTACAAGTACATTATAAAAAAAATAAAACAACATATTTTGTTAGGAAGCATTTATTTGTATTTGCAATTAACAAAGGGATTAGACTAATAATGGAAATGATTTCTTTCCCTGTCATGCAATGAATTAAATGGAATTCTGCAGGGGAGGAGTGTGAGGCCACATAGCGATTGGCTGTTACTAAATTGCAGTTAGAGAAGGTGCATGTTCCATAGAAACATACAAGGCAAAGAAAAGAAAGAGGCTGATGTTTCTGTTAGTTCAGTGATGTGAAAAACGTGCAATTCACCTTTCTTCCCAGGTTGGAAGGTCTGCTCTGAGTTCATGGGAAGCTATTGTGGGCCTCTGATCTTCCTGGTTTCTAACAGTGAGACTGCAAAAAAAAACAAAAAAACACACACATTTACATGTTGACATGTCAGTCTCTGCCAACAAAATATTTTTTACAAATATTTTAAAGAGAATTTCAGATCCCCAAGTATTAACAGAATTTCTTCCTCTACTTAGAAAATAAAAATGACCCTGGTTAGTTTTCCCAGGCAAACCAAAAGTATGACAATAAGGTACTGGAAACATAAATTACATTTATTTATAACATTGTGGTTTCTACTACTGAGGAAGAGTTAGGAATTATTGTGCTCAATTGTACTTAGAATAATACTTTCTTTTTCTTTTTTTTCTTTTTTTTTGAGACGGAGTTTCGCTCTTGTTACCCAGGCTGGAGTGCAATGGCGCGATCTCGGCTCACCGCAACCTCCGCCTCCTGAGTTCAAACAATTCTCCTGCCCCAGCCTCCCGAGTAGCTGGGACTACAGGCACGTGCCACCACGCCCAGCTAATTTTTGTATTTTTAGTAGAGACGGGGTTTCACCATGTTGACCAGGATGGTCTCGATCTCTTGACCTCGTGATCCACCCACCTACCCACCTCGGCCTCCCAAAGTGCTGGGATTACAGGCGTGAGCCACCGCGCCCGGCTAGAATAATACTTTCTTTCATAAAAACAGACGCATTAGAAAATAGTAAAAAAAAAAAAAAAAAAAAAAAAAAGGGCTGGGCATGGTGGCTCATGCCTGTAATCCCAGAATTTTGGGAGGCCAAGGCAGGAGGATCACTTGAGGCCAGGAGTTCAAGACCAGCCTGGGCATCATAGCAAGACCCCAGTCTCTATTTAATACCAAAATTTTAGAAATGAAAATAGTAAAAAAGTAAGATTGTCAGGAATGTTTTGGGGTTTCATTTTCTGCATCTTAAAAAAGGTATATATCCTCTAGGCTTTGTTTCCAGTCAAAATGGAGGCTTCATATTTATAGGCACATATACAAAAATAGTAGAGAAAGCTGGGCATGGTGGCTCATGCCTGTAATCCAAGCACTTTGGAGGCCAAGGCGGGTGGATCACCTGAGGTCGGGAGTTCAAGACCAGCCTGACCAACATGGTGAAACCCCATCTTTAAAAAAAATAAAATAAAAATAAAAATAAATCGTAGAGAAAACTAGGAAAGCACATAATCAATCTACTATTGTATTTCTCAAAAGAGTTTGTTTTTTAATACACATTCTGTACATTTGTCTGTAAACTTATTCTAAGTATTTTTGTTGTTATTATAAATGGAATTTATACTTGTCTCATCTTCGAAGTGGTTATGTGTAATACGAATGCTATTATTATTATCATTTTGAGATGGAGTCTCGCTCTGTCACCCAGGCTGCAGTGCAGTGGCACAATCTCAGCTCACTGCAACCTCCGCCTCCTGGGTTCAAGCAATTCTCGTGCCTCAGCCTCCTGAGTAGCTGGGACTACAGGCACGCGCCAACACACCCAGCTAATTTTTGTGTTTTTAGTAAAGACGGGGTTTCACCATGTTGGCCAGGCTGGTTTCGAACTCCTGATGTCAAGTGATCCACACACCTGGACCTCCCAAAGTGCTGAGATTACAGGCATGAGTCATCGCACCCGGCCACTTTTTAAATCACTTACTGAGCTATCATTTATATGCCATAAAGTTTATCTGTTTAAAGTGTACAATTCAGTGGTTTTTAGTATACTCACAAAGTGGTACAACCATCCCTACCATCTAATTGCCGAACACTGTCATCACCTGCAAAAGAAATACCACCCGTTAGCAGTCACTGCTTATCACCTGTATCTGCCCACTCCACCAGCCCTAGGCAAGGCAGAATCCGCTTCTGTCTCTACAGATTGGCCGGTTCTGGAGCGAGATCTTCAGTGGCTGTCTCTTTTCACTTGGCATAATGTTTTCCCACTCAACCCATGCCGTAGCATGTATCGGTACTTTGTTTCTTTTTCCAGTTGAATAATATCTTATTGTTTGGATAGACACATTGCATTTTGTTTATCTGTTCATCAGCGAATAGACATTTGGTTGTTTCCACATTTTGGCTGCATGAATCACGCTGCTATGCACTTTCCTGTGCAAGTACGTGCAAATATATATTTGTGTTTCTCTTGAGTAGAAACCTCGGAGTAGAGCTGCTGAGTCATATGGTAACTTGAGTGTGAACATTTTGAGGAACTCCCAAACTGTTTTACAAAACAATTGTGCCATTTCACATGGTAATATTTGAGGGATCCAATTTCTCCATGTCCTTCCCAGCAGTTACTGTTGTCTTTTGTATTCTAGCTTCACAAGTGGGTGTGAAGTGGTATTTCATTGTGGGTTTGATTTGCACTTTGCTAATGACTACTGACGCGGAACTTCTTTTCATGTATTTACTAGCTATTTGTCCATCTTCTTTGGAGGGATGTGTATTCAGATCTTTTGACTATTTCTAAATTGATTTATTTGTATTTTATTACTGAAATGGAAGGGTTCTTTATGTTAGATCTGAGATCTAAAGACTATTATTTTAATATTAATTTTATATCCTTATTTCTGAATTATTTTGTGTTTGTATCAGTTATAGCTAGAATTCTCTTGGGGTTTCATCTGCAAATAGGGAGAATTTTACCTCTTTATTTCCAATTCTTAGGACTCCAATTGTTTTCCTTGTCTGATTAGCTAACACCTACAATACACTGTTAAATACTAGTAGAGACTGTGGACATTTTGCCTTATTCTTGATTTCAGCAGGAATGCTTTCAGCATCCCATCAACTTAAAAATGGATTTTTATCACTGACAATTTGAGTTTTCTTTATCTTGTTGCTGCTGTATTTTCTATTCCTTTTTTTATATCTTTTCTTAACATTCCTTATTTCATAAAAGTTTTCCAGCATGTTTTCAGCACATCTGTTTTTATAAGTTTTCAGTGTGTGTGTGTCTTTATTTTTCTTCAAAGACAAAATCATTAGAAATGCAGGAACCCTTTTGACTTCTTTCATGATGCCAGGGCTAAAAAGTTTCAGTAAATAATGGCTTCTTTAAAAAAAAATCCAACAGAAAAAAAAACTTGAGAGGCATCTGGGTGGTACTGTCTCTGCATGACTTCTGAGGCTTCTTTTGTAAGCAGAACACATTACTGCACAGTGGGTATGCAAAAGCAAAGAGGAAAAAAAAAGATGAATTTGACACGAGATTCCTCAGAGAACCAGAAGCTGTACCGCAAACTAAATAATGCAAAATTATTTAAGCTTTGACATACTTTTTGCCTCTTTCCAAGTAAGAATATTTTTTAAAGAGACAATGTGTTTTTGAAAAAGAGAAGAATATATTTTTTGTGTTTTCTTTACCGTGCTCCACTGCTACTGTTACGGCAGAAATAGAGAACGTCTAGAGCAGCCCAGATAGCTGCTCAGTGTTTTAGGACTATTCGGTAAAAGAAGACCCACGGCCAGATGTATTTCGGTAAAATTTTGAGTGATAAAGAGAAAACTTTCTAGAAAGGAAAAAAAAGTTTATATTCAAGAGAACAAAAATCAGCATGCCTTCCCTTGTAACACCAAACACCAGAGGGCTTTACAGCAGAATGTCGAGAAAGATTCACGAGTGCTTAGAAAACATATTGCCATTTATCTTTCTTGAAAATTGACTTGACTATGTATATTAATACGGATAGATCTCAAAAGTGTGGCAAAAGAGAGCAAGGAAATTCACTGTTCAAACAGCTGAAGTTTGCTGTGTGCCTCATTTCTTTCTCTTTACCCTAGAGCTAGCCACCATCTTTCAATGCAGAGTTATGCTACTATATTATATTATTCATATTTTTAAACATAGTATAACTGTAATTATGTGATATGTATTGCTTTATAATTTGTTTCTTTTTCCTCTAGCATATGAATTTATTTATTTCTGAGACAAGGTCTCACTCTGTTGCCCGGGCTGGAGTGCAGTGGCATGATCACAGCCCACTGCAGCCTTGAACTCCTGGGTTCAAGTGATCCTTCTGCCTCAGCTTCTAGAGGACCTGGGACTACAGGCACATGCCACCATGCCTAGCTAACTATTTTTTTTTTTTTCAGTGGAGGCAGGGTCTTGCTATGTTGCCCTGGCTGGTCTCAAACTCCTGGGCTCAAGCAATCTTTCTTCCTTGGCCTCCCAAAGTGCTGGGATTACAGGCGTGAGCCACTACACCTAACCGATTAATTTGTTTACTTTAGCTTTTCTAGCATATAAATGTAAATGCTATATAGTAGTGCATTGTGTAATTATTTTTTTTTTTTTTTTTTTTTTTTTTGAGACGGAGTTTCGCTCTTGTTACCCAGGCTGGAGTGCAATGGCGCGATCTCGGCTCACCGCAACCTCCGCCTCCTGGGTTCAAGCAATTCTCCTGCCTCAGCCTCCCGAGTAGCTGGGACTATAGGCACCTGCCACCATGCCCGGCTAATTTTTGTATTTTTAGTAGAGACGGGGTTTCACCATGTTGACCAGGATGGTCTCGATCTCTTGACCTCGTGATTCACCCGCCTCGGCCTCCCAAAGTGCTGGGATTACAGGCGTGAGCCACCGCGCCCTGCTTGTGTAATTATATAACAATACATTCATTCATTCTCCTGTTTATGTCCTTTAGAACTATTTTCATTTTTTCTCACTCAGATGAACGCTGTAGTGATTCTCTCATATATGTCTCCTTTTGCAGGGCTGAGAGGTTTTTCCAGGGTATAGGTTTTTCTTTTTTTTTTTTTTTTTTTTTGTTTTTGAGACAGGGTCTCACTCTGTCCCACATGCTGGAGTGCAGTGATGCAATCATAGTTCACCACAGCCTCAACTTCCCGGGGCTCAAGTGATCCTCCCACCTCAGCCTCCAGAGTAGCTGGGACTATAGGTGTGCACCACCATGCCTGGCTAATTTTTGTGTTTTTTGTAAAGATTGGGTTTCACCATGTTGCCCAGGCTGGTCTCGAGCTCCTGGGCTCAGGAGATCTGCCAGGGTATAGGTTTTACATGGGTGTATATTTAACTTTCATTTATCTGATCCTTGTTAGTAGGAGGAGTACAAGCAGATTATTTTCTGTTCCATTTCATTTGCTTACTCTTTTGGTTGTTATTTTTTTATTAACATATTTTAATGTTCTTTATTCTGGATATGAATTATTTGTTAATTGCATTGTAACTATCTTCTCTGAGTATGTTTTATCTTTTCATTTTATTTTTGGTACCTTTTGTTAAATATATTTTTTAAATGGCTTTATTAAGATATAATTTGGCGGGGCACGTTGCCTCACACCTGTAATCCTGGCACTTTGGGAGGATTAGGCAAGCAGATCACCTGAGGTCAGGAGATCGAGACCAGCCTGGTCAACATGGTGAAACCCTGTCTCTACTCCAAATACAAAAAATAAGCTGGGCATGGTGGTACGAGCCTGTCATCTCAACTACTTGGGTGGCTGAGGCATGAGAATTGCTTGAACCCAAGAGGCAGAGGTTGCAGTGAGCCAAGATCGCGCCACTGCACTCCAGCCTGGGCTACAGAGCGAGACTCCATCTCGCAAAAGAAAAGAAAAGAAAAAAGAAAAAAAAAGATATAATTTGCACACTATACAAGTTGCCAAATTGAATTGTACAATTCTGTGGCTTTTAGTATATTTACAGAATAATATAACTATTGCCATGATTTAGAACATTTCATCAGTCCAAAAAGGAACTCTGTACACATTAGCAGTAACTCCATCTTCCTTATTCCTAGGCAACTGCTCATCTACTTTCTGTCTCTAGGGATTCACCTATTCTGGACATTTCATGTAAGTGTAATAATAAAATGTGTGGTCTTTTGTGTCTAGCTCTTTCACTTAGCATAATGTTTTCACAGTTCATGCTATATTTTGGTGGTGTCAAGACTTCATTCCCTTTTTTTTTTTTTTTTGGTGAGATAGAGTTTCGCTCTTGTTGCCCAGGCTGGAGTGCAATGGTGTGATCTTAGCTCATTGCAGCCTCTGCCTCCTGGGTTCAAGTGATTCTCCTGTCTCAGTCTCCCAAGTAGCTGGAATTACAGGCACACACCACTACGCCTGGCTAATTTTTTGTATTTTTTTTTTTTTTTTTTTTTTTTTAGTACAGACAGGGTTTCACCATGTTGGCCAGGCTGGTCTCGAACATCTGACTTTAGGTAATCTATCTGCCTCGGCCTCCCAAAGTGCTGGGATTACAAATATGAGCTACCGCACCCAGCCACTTCATTCTTTTTATGGCCAAATAATATTCCACTGTATGGAATACCATATTTTATATATTCATTCATTAGTTGACAGGAATTAGTTTTTTTCCCGCTTTTTCACTATTATGAATCATGCTGCTATGAACATTCATCTATGAGTCTTTATGTGAACATGTTTTTCTTTCTATTGTTAAACACATCTTAATGTTTTAATGCAGCCAAATTTATGAATCGTTTCCTTTTATAGAATTTGCATTTTCTTTTTAAAAATAATTCTTCCCAACACCAACATGATAAAAACGTTATCTTGTATTTTCTTCTTTGCCTTAAAGCCATTTGGAGTTGATCTTTTTTTTTTTTTTTTTTTTTTGAGACGGAGTTTCGCTCTTGTTACCCAGGCTGGAGTGCAATGGCGCGATCTCGGCTCACCGCAACCTCCGCCTCCTGGGTTCAAGCAATTCTCCTGCCTCAGCCTCCCGAGTAGCTGGGACTACAGGCACGTGCCACCACGCCCAGCTAATTTTTGTATTTTTAGTAGAGACGGG